>NIUQ01000645.1:0-43880 GCA_002796945.1 Plectus sambesii
ATGGCCTTGTCGATGTTGATCAACTCGTACGACGTTAGCAGCACGTGGAATTTCACCGAGTCCGAGCGCATTCGAGTGGCCTTCGGTCCGCCCTTGACGGCGCCCTCGACAAACGAAAATTCGTGCTCTCTGCAAAAATTACCCCCCTTAAACGTCTATCGCGCATTCAGCTGCCTTCTTCACCCGCTGAGCAGTCGTACTTATTCAACTGTACGAGCTCTTTTCAAAAACTTCCTCTCATTAGTAAATATAGCTGTGGATGGTTTTGAAAGAAATTGTTAGATAATCTAATACTTTCGAAAAAAGTCTGAGCAAGTAATGCAAATATCAGCTTTTAGCACATCGGCGTCATTGACCGCGACCTGTTAGCTAATGTATCAGAGAATCTTTTCATAAAACTCGGAAACAATCAAACGAAAGTGAACGTACCGAATAACGGCTCGGCTTTCCTTATCACCGACGTAAGTGACGACGTAAAAGTCGGGCGACCAAAATTCACACTCGCGCTCCCAATTGATGAGCGTCGAGAGTGGCGCGGCTACTAAGAACGGTCCTTTGCTGTGACCCTAAACATCCACATTTGTCAACTGAAACATTGACAGACGAATCAGTTCGCACCTCTTTGACGAGCGAATACAGGAAGGTGATTGTCTGGATTGTCTTGCCGAGACCCATTTCTGAAACACAGTTTTATCATTTGCAACAACGAACTAAGCAAATACCATCGGCGAGAATAGCATCGGTGTTGTTGGACCAGCAATGCCGCAGCCAGTTGATGCCTTCGAGCTGGTAGTCGTGCAGATTTCCGCCCGTATCGCTAATGTAGTCGGGTTGTACTTCGTACTTCTTGCGCAACTAAAATATCGGGTTGTATCGAGTTGGAAGAGAGAAATATTGAAAAATTTCGGCACTTCTGTAGAGTAGGTCCCAATATCAGTCATTTCGATGCAAATAAGCTTGTATCTATGGTTAATGATTAGGCTGAGTGATTTTAGGTCACTATTTGGTCAGTACAAATCTTTGGTGCATCATTGAGTTGAGTAGTTGTGGAACGCAAATCTACAGGAGTACAAAAACTGAAAACGAACGTCAATGGTGGCCTTGTCGCCCTTTCCCTTGTCCTTTCGCTTTTTGTCCTTTTCTTTTTCCTTCTCCTTCTCCCCCTCGCTCGCCTCGTTCTTTTTCGCTGTTATCTTCTTGGCGATGTGCTTCGGAACGGCCTCTCCGAGCGTGCGCTCTCTGTAATCGTCCGACATTGCAAGAATATTCCACTGCGGCCGATTTTACAAAGCTTCCCATCGCGAGTTGGTAGTACCACAGTCTACGTTATGGGTGCGCCGGGTGCTATCTTATCCACCAACAGGTGCTTTGCAAGAAAATATTTCAACTAGCAACAAGAAATCTCGCCAGGCATCGTTTGCATTTTCAAACATTTCTTGTTGCTGATTGGCAGATTATGACTAACCGAATTCAGCCCTTATCCCCCTCATGCGGGGTTTACACTTCCATTTGGAACTTCGGTGCGGTACCGTATGTAATCATCAAGAAAATATAACATATTCTTGCTAACTGAGTGCGCCGTTCCACATCGCCTCAAACACCACCTTACGAAATTGACGATAACCATTAACTTACCGATACGTCCAGTACTTCAAAATAGCCTCTTCATAGCCAGGCATGTCAAAGTCATCGCGTTCCCACGTGGCTTGCTCGTAGACCAATTCGCGCCATTTGACGAGGTAGTCGAACTGGGTTTTGCCGTACTGCACGTGATTAATGACGCGATGCACCTGCAGCCACTCTGGCTTAATGCCGTACCGGTAGAACTTCTCCTCCAAGTTGTGCCGATCGTTCTCTTTCTCTTTGCCTGAAAAAGGGTACATCGTAACAGTTATTTATTAATCAAAAACGCTACCTTCTATCTTTCCAGTCTGGAGATCCTCCTGACTGCCATCGTCTATTTCCGGAGGGACTTCAGGATCCATTTTGCGCCAGTACATGCGAAGCTGCTGAGCAAAGTGGACATCGAGGACCATCTCGTTGACCCACTCGCAGTGCCAGTAGCTCATATACTTCCACTTAATGAGAAATTCGCGTTCGTGGCGGGGCGCCATCTTGCGGGGTGGGCGAAGGGCGATGTGGTGCGGCTCTTCCGCCTTCTTCTCCCCCTCGGCCGCCGCCTCTCCGTTCTCAGTCTCTTTCGCCTTCTGCTCCTCTTCCGGAGCTGGATCCGGGTATTGAATCTCTATCCAGCGCCAGCTCAGGATCTTCTCCGGACGGTTCTTTGGCTCCTCGATCTTCAATGAAATTAGTATTTTATTCCGTCCACATAGCTCTTTTATGTTAACGTTTTTCTTATAATATCAAAATATTAGAAGTTGCGGTTTGACGAATATAAAACTATTCGAAAAATAGCATTGTCCCAAAGGCGTTTATTTGGTTTATTTATATTATTGATTTGTTCCCCACAGACGCATACAAAGAGAGGCTCGTATTAGATATGCAGTAAGGACGCGGAAGTTACGACTGCTTGTGCCTGTCACCATCCCTTGTAGAAAAGACAAACTCTTTTAGATTTGATCCAAGTAGTCCTCGCATAAATCCTTCGAAGGAAATATTGAAGTTCATAAAAAAGGCACAGCGCTTAACACAGCTTTGCACTACTAACACTCCTAAAGCCCACGTGTAAGCAAGCTTACTATAAGACATAGAAACAACGATAAAGTCGAGTCTATAAGAACTGAGAAGCGTAAAAGAAAAAAGCAAAGAAAAAGAACGTACCATGCATCTCGGACAGTGCCATTCTCCCTCGGGTACTTCGGTAAGCGCAGGGTTGAGACAGTAGGCGTGGTAGGAGCTGGGACACGCGTCGCAGCACAAAAGATCGCCCTCCTCCTTGCACACGCGGCAGTTCTCCATATTGCTGGCACCCTTTTCCTTCACCTCGCGTGGTTTCTGCGGCGGCCCCTCGCTCTCCTGAAATAAAATGGTTTTTTGCAAGAAAAATACGACAAAGTTGCGCTGTGAATTTATTGCCGACTCATTACCGCTTTACATTCAATGCTATCCATTGCTAATCTCAAAAACGATTCATTCTGCTAAGAATTCGATTCCCAAAATAACCGTTTCTCACAATCTGTTTTTCCATCTCAAACAACAGTTGCGAAATCGAAATGACTCATCCTCTACTCAAACTTTGCTAAGGCATCAAACACCATTTAACCTTCGCAAAATGCCAAAGCCTACGCATCATAAAGGTCGTAAACTTGCGATACATGAAATAAAGAGTATTCAACGTACGCAATGCGGGCAAGACCATTTGCCCTCTGGCGGCTCCTCCATATCCGGATCGAGGCAGACGAGATGGTAAGCACGGGGACAGGTATCGCACAGAATGATCTCGCCACCTTGCTGGCAGACCTCGCAGTAGTCCTGGTGATCGGTCTGCAACTAAGGCGTCATGAGAGATTATCAAAGTGATCGTCGAGACAGAGCGCTCACCTCATAGCCATCCTCCTCGCCGTCCTTCTTTTTCTTCACCTTCTTGCCCTTCTTGTTCGACTTGACCTTGGCGGCCTTGCGCTCGGCCTTTTCCTTCTCCTCCTCATCCAGCTGCTTCTCGTGTTGTTTCAGGAGGGATTCGAATTCATTGTCGCTGTCGGGGTTTTCATCATCCGAATCGTCATTCTTTCGCTTCTTGCGCGCGCTGATGCGAATCTTGATAGGTGCGACTGTTTTCTCGCTGCCTTTCAGCGATGATCGAGATCCTTTCTTCGCCGTCGGCGACTTGCTGTCCGTCGCGATCTGCTCTTGGAACTCGCGGTACTTTGCCTGCATCACTTGCTGCAGCTTGGACGCATTTGCCTTTGGATTCGCGCTTTGCAGCAACGGCTTCACTCGCACTAGGAACGCCTGCAAAATACTTATCGTTTTATAAATACAGTCAAAACCGGATAAGTGGAAACCGCTTAAGTGAAAAAACCGGATAAGTGGAAAAAATGTTCATGCCCCGAACTTTTGCCCTATGTTTTGTACATGATCTAAAACCGGATAAGTGAAAACCGCATAAGTGAAAAAACCGGATAAGTGGAAATTTTTTGCAAGCCCCAAGTGCAACTTTTGTACTGAATCAGACCCGGATAAGTGGAAATGAGATGACCCCGCTCAAATTTCATTCAAAGTTCTGCATATTTCGTGTATAGAGTAATGAAACAATGCCTATGTCAATCAAAACACCTTTCAACCTAGTCTTTCTCGAAGTTTTATATTGTGACAAGGAATGTTTTTTTATACCATTTCCACTTTAACAGGGACGCTTTCCATGACAAAAAGGACATTTTTGTAGTCAGATTTAAACGAAAAATGTCTTTTTTGATTTGGAAAACGTTTTCTTTGCTTTGGAAAGTGTCCTTCATGGGTGTAAATGCTATATAACTTATCAAATGTGCCTATTTTAAGGATCTGAGCAAAAATCGAGCAAAAATTAGTGCAGCTAGGCAAAAACCGGATAAGTGGAAAAAATTTCCTTGCCGGATCGATTTCCACTTATCCGGTTTTGACTGTAATGATTATTTCTTGATCAAAATATCACATGAATACACATCGCACATTCAATATGAACGGAAATTTTTAGCCTCTCCAACAAAAGTACACAAGCGCCCAACATCTGGAAAAAGAATTTAACATCCTCGAAACACCTCTTGCACACATATGGACACCTGATTGATGCAAGCAGCATTTTGTGCGGTGATATAGAGAAGATTTCAAAAATACTATTCAGGTTTCAGACGCTTGTTAAAAAAGCCAATAAGAAATCAAGGAGAAATCAACGAAATGCCGTACTTTAGCTGAAGTGATATTAGCAAAGTCCTCGTCGCCGTATTCAGGGGCAACGTCGACGAGGCCAAAACTCTCGCAGAGCTCGGCGGAGCTGGCGGTGGCCGGGTCGATGGCCTGGGCCTGAGGAGTCGCCGGATCGGAGGAGAGCTTTACTTTCTTGGCCTTCTTGCCGCCCTTTTTGCTTTTGCTGCCACGCTTGCGCTTGCCGCCTTTGGCCGAAGTCTCGGGGGCGGCTGAAAGGTGATAAATGTGTGAAAGAGTCGAGAGGAATTGGGATTCAGAATGCCTTACCTGCAGCTTCATCGTCATCGTCGTCTTCAGCAGCGTTGTCCTCGTCCTGATCGGCCGCCACCTCTTCGTCCTGATCCTGCCCGACGCCGTCGTCGTCCATACCGTCGTCTGCAACAGCAATGCCCCTTGAAACAGTGCTGAGGCACGCAGAGAGCCGTTTTCCCTCCCTCCCCCCACTAAGATATCCAACCTACTTCAAAAACTGTTTTCGATATGATAACGCCCGTCAACAATCTAATGCATTCTTGGTTATCTATAACTATCGCCGTCCACACTTCTGGAACTTTCGAAATCTCTTCAGCGCCTGATAGAAATACTACGCGAATACAATTAGACGAGTAAGGAGAGTGCGGGCGGGGCTCGCCGGCCGGGCTCGAATCATTCGAGCCATGTCTCTCTTATGCCATACGCGCGCCGCGCTTTCTTCTGCTCACTTTATCGATTAGTGCACACGATGGCTGTGACGCCGCTGCGTCCGGCGGGTGCGCCGGGTGACGGCCGGGGACATTCTCACCCTCGCGCCCTCCCATTCATTCAGCAAACAATCGAAAAGGCTCACCGCCGTTGTGCTCGTCGCCCGACTGAGCGTCTTGTTCAGACATGCTTCCACACAGCTCGCCAGCAATCACTCGGTCGCTGAACTCGCTAAACACAGAGATATAGCGCTCATCAATGTGGAGGGGAAAAAGAGAAAACGCGTTATAGTCAACATTTTTTGATCAGTAATCGAGAACCGAAGGGAACACCGTAACACGCATTGTATCGAAAGCTTAACTGAGCACGCTCGCTGCGGCGTTCACACTATAAACCTTTATCGCTACAATATCAAAACTTCGTTTTCCCGTTACTGATCGAAAATTTTGACCCTACTATCCCGCCGCGCTCGTGATGACTATTGTTTCTTTCAGCGTCTGCCAACCGCCGAGTGACAGTCGAAGCGCAATGGTACACGTGGCCTCTTGCAATTTCGACGAAGGGCGGTGGGTGACGGAGGAGACAGCGCAGAAGTTGGGAAGACCACTCTATCGGCCCGCGGCCGAGGGGGACAGACGGCCCATTGACGCGTACGTATATGCAGCAAAGCGCGTTCGTAAATAATGCGCGTTCGGCCGCGGGCAGAGACGGCCCGGCCAAGGTCACGTGACAACATGGCCGAGCGATTAATTGCGCCGTCGCGGTGCTCCGGACCACCGCGCGAGACGCTTTCTGCGAATCGATCAGCGCGCATCGCGCTACCCCCACCGCCTTCTCTACAGACTTCTTTTACGCAACTGCTCCTTTGCCCTGTAGACAACAACTGGTCGCGGTGCATCGGATGACGCTGGTGTCCTTCGTGCTCAGCGTCCATCTTGCTATTGTATCCCGCCAAAACGAAAATTACTATCGGCTTAAGAGAATCGTGATCGCGATGCTCTTCGACAGAACACCAAACTCTTTGGACGGCCGAATACGAATCAAAGTTCAAAACAGTCGAAGACAACAAAGCAACAATATTACATTTTTGGTGATTCATGAAAAGGCGTTAATCTGCTCTATAGAAATTTCCTACCATTGACAGCCGAGCGCGATCAATCAGCATCAACTACGCCAACACTGCGGAGAACCAACAAACCTTGTTTGCAAGTTTATCACGAACTATTCATTTCACACTGTTTTTAAAAGCAGCCAACGCTTAAAAATAAATCGGCAAACTGAACAAATTGACGATCAAATATCAGCTAAATCACTGCTTTTTTCAGTTTAAAGGTAAGGAGCAAAGTTGGAATGTTGGATTGCTCGCACACCGCGCCAACGCGACGGCGAGACAGCGCGGCGGCGAATCGAACTTGCCGCGTTGTGTGTGTGACGCACTGAGAGAATTACTGTAGCACGTCCGTTGACGCAGCGTTCAAATGATGCACTTTATTCGCCCCGAACGATTGCCGGCTTCTCTCGTCACCCAGGTGGCATAATTTATCGGAATCATGTTCACGGAGCAAAGATATGGATGGAACACGCAGAAAAGTGAGTCTGTCCTATGAGATCGTTGCGCGTGCAGCGACTGCACATCGAAGATGGTACGCACATACAGGCATTACATCGAAGCAATTGTCCAATTTACTACGAGCAGCGATGAACGAGCAATTTTGAAGAGAATGAAGCGAATGAAGCGAATTACTAAGTTTATGCACTTCTTTTCATCAAATAGTCGCCACCAAGTGCGTCCATCACGATCCGTTCCCTCTTCTGCGCTTCTCGCGATCGCTTCATCAGTCGGTAGACGCCTTGGCGAATCTCCGGATCGGCGAGCAGCTCGTATACGCCCGACGCCGCGTGAGCTCGTTTGCCCAGCGCCATCCCACCCAGCGAGTCGAAGAACTGCCTTTTCTCCTAAACAACACCATCATCATTATTATTCACAAACATCCTTCACCAAACAAACGTACCTGAGCACTGGCCAAAACGAGTACCGTAGCGAAGACCAAGACTAGAGCCTGTCCGACCCGTGACATGATGCAACGATGTTGCGACTTGAACGAACAGCTCGCAGTGTCGCCTGAAGATAAATAGCCGGGTGATGCGACCAGACTATAAATCGCCGATTGCGCGCAACTGCCCCCGCACGAGTTTTGTCGACTCTCGGGGACGAAAGAACGTCGCTGTCACTTGCATGCTAAGAACGGCGGAAATTGACTCCCCCCCGACTCGGCAGGGTGCTTTCACACACACATTCACATACAAGCTCNGACGAAAGAACGTCGCTGTCACTTGCATGCTAAGAACGGCGGAAATTGACTCCCCCCCGACTCGGCAGGGTGCTTTCACACACACATTCACATACAAACTCGTAACAATTGGCATCACGCTATCGCGGGCCAGGTGAATGGCACCGCCGACCAACAAACATCTGCTGCTCAACAACACATTTCGGATACACAAACACAGACAAGACCTCAACAGGGCCGGGGTTCTCGACCGACCGACCGACCTCACCGAGCACCAACCGACCCGAAGAAGCCAATGGCGGCGCGATCGGTGGAATGCTATTTGGAGGTGGTTCCATGACACGGAAGCCGAACAGGAAATGGACCGTTCTTCAACAAAAACTGGGCACTTGGCGGCTATACTGTCAACAGGCGGTTGCAAATCAAGCGGATTAACGGCCAACAGGGCAGCCATTCCATATATCCATGCAGCGGCTCGAAATGGCGACAATTTGCTCGCCTGCTGCCTCCGTGACGTCGTTGTCCGCCCCACTACGTCGCCTTCGCCCTCTCCTTCCGCCCCGCAACGGCCTCCACACCAACCCCCGCGGCCAACTCTCAATCAGCCCATCCATCAAGTCCCCCCAATCTGCATACTAATTCTTCTTATTGGGTTGTCGTCGACGTTTACGACATGTAGAAAAACTCGGCGCGAAACGAGTGACGACCGAACAACACATTGACAATCAGCAAGGATGCAGCGGATATTAGCTTAATTCCACTCGTTGTGCCGTCCCTTGGCGTGTCTCTCTCTCGTTAGATTGCAAATGAACTGAATTTTTCGCAGAATTTGTACTTTCTTATGTTAAAGTTTGTTTTCGTTCGTATATCAAACATCAGGACAAGTTCGGCATCTCGGGAGTAGATCAAATATTGCACTTAATTAGTTCCCGCGCTCGTCCGGGTTCTAATATAGCAGTCTAGTGCTAATGAATTGCTTAAAGTTATTTCAAAAAAGCAAAAACAACATAGGAATAGTGAGAGTAAAGCTATCCTATGGGCTTAATATTTCTTATACGGATAATAGATGGTGGGTATAGTAGACTGGCCCGACTACGAGCGCCCAATTGAAAACTGCGACGGATATCGAGAATATCTCATCGTAATTCGGCTCGGCCTGTTGAGCGAGTCAGTCATCACGCCTCGACCGTTGTCGATTATCCGCGAGTCGATGAGGTAGACACCGGAAGACGCATTGATTTCGCAACTATTTGGGAGCCGCAAACGCCATTTTACTTCTTCGAGCTCTGGACACTCAGTTCAACAATGCCGTGGAACGCGTTGATATCCACGGCAAAGTCGACGCTGTGAGTGCCAACGTACACCTGTTGGATCTCGTTGGTGTCAATATGGGGCGGTGCGCTAATTTCAGTAAACTGATCGTCTTGTCGAGCAAACTTCCTGTTCGAGAGTGCCGCGCGCCGTGTTGTTGATATGCGTGATGATGTCTCTAGGGACGCAGATTGAACCAGTGCGACTATGCGAGAAACGACCGCCGATCGGCTGATCGCGCTGCACGCGAATGGCGCATCTAATGGTGCATCGAACGGCACATGTAACGGCGCTTCGAAGACGAACACCTCGTTCTTCTTCGAAGGAGATGAAGGAGATATCTGCGCAGCATTTCTCAAAGACTCGCGCGGCATTACTCAAGCTCAAAGATGAACATTCAGCTATTGAACTGCGGGCTGTTTCGCAACCGAATCGTATCCGAGCGATGCGTCTCGGTAGAAGTAGGAAGGAAGTTAGCTAAAGACACGATGGATGAAACGCGGTCGCTGTAGGTGACAAATTTCACGCGGCTTCCGCGTCCGATCGCGCTTGCCATAGCAGCTGTTCGACGTTCGGCCAACGCAGAACGCTCTGCCTATTCTCGTAGTCCGTCATTCGCAGCAGCGCAGATGACAATCTCTTTTGTCGCTTATTTCATTTCCTCATTCGATTGCAAACTTGACAAGTCATAAACGCCCTCTTTCAATCTCATACTCTCTAACCATAACAGAATTTATAATATCCCATTTAACCCAAGCATAAAATCGATCTCTCCTACTCTACTTGTCACACGGCATGTGTAAACAGATCATTGCTATTTTTCATCATATTTTACTGCATCTTCTTCATCTCTAACAACCAACTAAACAAAACGCATCACGAAGAACAAGACCATTTCACGCATTTGTCTTCTGCTGCTTTCTAGCGAGTTTGTTGCGGAACTTGTTGGGATTGACGCCGTACGCCCTGAGTCGGTCGTCGGATACGGTATCCAAGGGGACCTTTTTCTTATTTCGACGGCGCGCTTTAGAGGCCTCCTTCTTTTCAGCCGGCGGAGCGTTGGAAGCGGAAGTATTTGCGGATGTAGGTGCGTCATTTGCACCGTCCGTCGACGACTTATTCTTATTCTTTTTATTCTTCTTCTTTCGAGACTTGCTCGTTTCTGCAGTCGCGTTCGTTGCAGACGAACTGTCAACAGGAGCCACATCTTCAGCATCGTCCTCCTCATTCCTCGACGTTTTCTTTCTAAAAGCAAATGTTTTCAATCATATCACTCACCAATCGCACAACTTTGTTGCCATGTTCGAATCCCACTCAGATGCAAAAGCGACTATAATCATACCGTAAATAACTCTGTCATTTCGAAATGTTTACCCAAAATAATTTGCTTTCCATCTCTTCGCACCCCCCGCGATTAAGCTGTGTTCTTTGATACTGTGGTGTACAGATATAATTTAAGTGTACCCGACTGCCGGAACACAAAAAATTACTCACCTTTTGCCACCGAAATCGCTAGTAAAAACGCGCTGTTTCTTAGCGACATCCTGCGCTTTCTTCTTGTACGCTTGAACATCATACTGTTCTTCCTTGTCAGAGCGGTACTGAGTGGTCTTCTTCAGCGAAGCCCAAGCGTTCAGCTGGCGATCGTCGGCATTCAAGATCTATAATTATATCATGATCAACGATCATTTTAACTGTCATTTATACGGTCGTATCCGTCAATTTGCGGTGGGGGGACGCTATATAAAGTGGATTCTGGGTGCGCTCCTAGGATAATCGATAAACATCATTCTTTATTGTTCCTTCCTCACTCTGCTCTTAATGAATACAACCCATGAAAGGTCGCGTTTTGGGCATCGCAATTACAACTAAGCGATATTATTGTTTTTGTTCTCCGCGGTTATAATTCGTTCTTTGTGCCTCGCGGCAAACTAAATGCCCAATAACAACTCAATTCAGAATGATCCTATAGGTTTTGGAGAAAGAATGGGAATAATGTGATCATTCGGCATTTCTTGCATTCGAGCAAACAGCACGCATTATTTGTTTCAAAATTGTCAACAACTAGATTTTCATTACAGCGTCTGGGTTAGGAAAGGAAACTGTGGTCACGTTTAGTTGAAAGAAACGTGCCGTATATTGTTTCCGGCTACTAATGGCAAACTGTTTAGCGCTAAGTTAATTACAATATAAACAGATCTCAGGTAGCTTGTCGTGAGTAGCTAAATAGAATATACGGTGTCATACTTTCGGTTGCAAGTCACCGCAGTTTGTCTTTAAATATACGATATCTAAATCTCTCATTTTGACGTGTCCGACATACTTCTTCAACAGTCAGTCCGAAGTCGTTGACGGGTACGGAGCGATATTTAAATCGAGTGGTCGTGTCCCCAATGACGTCTTCGTAATCCAACTTGTAGTATTCATTGAAGTATTCCTCGAACGTTTTTTCGCCTAAAAATTGCGCTGTCAATCACTGTCACGCCAGACGCCACTTTTTTTAACGAACTCGGATCGAAGCGCGGCTTTTCGCGACTGACAGCTTCCGCAAACTTGGAGTTTCGTTTTCGCTTTCGTTTCCTCTTCGAACCACTAGGGGCGTCCTCGGCGGAGGCGGTCGGCGCTTCGACGTTTTCCTCCTTTAAGCATAGCAACGATATAACAACACAAAAACATATTCATGGTGTCACTGAAGTAATTAGCCACCCTCCAAGAGTAACCTTGCTCAGAGTGTGACTAGTTACTTCTACGACACCATCTTAAGGCGCTAAACGAACCACTTGATCGGCGTTGGCGGCGCCAGCTGTCGATCCAATGGGGAATTCGTCATAGTTGGGCAAATCCTCGTCGCCCTCGGAATCGGAGAACTGCGGCTTTTCTTCATCTTCAACGCCTTGACTGTAGTACTTGTCGTTGAACATTTTCTGCAGAGCAAATTTGTGAAATCCATAAAGCGGCAATCAGGATCCAGTTCATAAAACTATGGTAATTGCAGAATTACGAAATTACGGTATTGCAACAGTTTTATGAAAGGGAACCTAGCAAGCACAACACTAACCTGCATTTTCCGGTCGTATTCGGCGGGGTCGAAATCCCCTTCCAGGTCATCCATGTCCACTGGCAGTTCTTCGTCGCCGCTGATTGCCTTCAGTTTCTTCAGCTTTTCCTCGATTTCCTTGCGTTTCATCGTCTTCATCTGTTTGATCTCATCACGCTTCTGCTGCTTCTCCTGCAAAACACATCAAACGACTTAGTATAGAATCACTCAGAACTTTCGACCCATAACGCGATAACGAGTCAGACACTATTGCTAGCCAAGGTGCCTCCTCAAGGTAATTTTTCCATAGCGAGTCAACATTTTTGCCAAGAATTATAATCGATACTTAATTTAGACGTGCAATTAACAGTAAAATGAGAATTATGAACTATAGGAGCACTGCTCCTAATTCAGGCATTACTTATCGACAAAAAATTTCACGAAAACACAGCTCAAATAACAAAAAAACTAAAAAGCACGCACTTGTTCCTTGCGCTCTTTGTAAGAGTCGCGTTGTTTTTTACGACGCTCATCGGGACGCCGCAACGACTCTTTCACCGTACGCGGGAACTGTTTGATCTGAAAAAGGTGCCGAGTAGACAAAAAACCAATCAACTCGGCCAACGAACAAATTCTTGATCCGGCTCTTCAAAGCGGAAGTTGTACTTGCGTTCAAAGTCGCGTTCCCGCTCGAGCTGTTCCTCCTCCTCTTCTGGGTCTTCAGGAGCTTCGGGATCGTTTACAATCTCGTCGTATGTCGGAACCCTGAAATATCCCGAGTGACAATAGAACTATCACTCGTTGACATAAGCGTCTCACACGAATACGGTATATTCAACAGCTACCGTATATTATTCTGTATAAACTCTCGCGTTGATCAGAAGTCCGCGTGTGTTTAAAATTACGTGGGAATGTTAAATATATGCTACTGGTGTAAGGCGCTTATCTCGCCGCCGCCCTAGAGCAACTTACTCGTTCGAATCCGTGGCGTCGTATCGCTTATTAAGCAGATAATCGCGCAGGAAACGCTCATCGGCGTCAAGGTTAGGATCCGACCAGATATCCTTCAGTGGCTTCTATAAACACATCGCAGCGTTATATGTTGCTATTGCATGAACAGCGAAAAATCGATGGCGATTCCATCAATGATGTAATCTTAAGCCGCCATACCTGTTTGTAAATCGCACTGACAATAGCGTTCATTGAAATAATTTTGTACTATTTACAAATCAACAAAAACGCTCACCAATGCTTTCTTGTCTTCGGTGTCGGGCGATTCTTTTCGTCCCTTGAGCCACTCGTAGTAATCTTCGTCTTCTTCTTTCTTAAAATCGACGCTTATCAAAAGCTCTTGTCATTTCCGACTGTTAAACATACTTATACCTGCGATCATGTTATTAATAATAGTGACTAATTAGTTGGCAATCGTGGAGAAATTTTACTAGGAGAGTAACATTTCTTCATGTTTATGGTAAACTTTTTTGCTTCAAAGAGTAAAGTGACAGTCTTTCGACTTCATAATGGTTCTCACAAACTGCGACTGATAAAGCAGCAATAATTTCTATTTCGTTCATTCGACGAAGCATTTAAAACGGATCCTGTATAGTTAAATGAATTGTTATCATTAAACTACAGTGCACCAAACCGCAGCTATTAAATATGAAACACGATAAAGTTTACCTGGTGTTCCTCCGTCTTGACGCGCTTCTTCAGCAATTCATCGTCATCATCATCGTCATCCTCGTCAAGCAGAGCGGTCTTCAACCTGCAAGCTCAACCGTCAACGAAGAAGTCAAACATCAACCAGCTCACTCGTTCTTCAACGCGTTTTGCTTCTCATAATAGCTCGGCCCCATACTCGGTCCTGGTCCGTCCTCATCTTCGTCGCTGATGTCCCTAAAAGTGTTTACTAATGCGCGTGAGATGAAAAATGATGCATCAGCTACAGTACCCTCCACGGTCGACGACAAGCTTGCGTTCGTAATCTTTCAAAAACATCGGCTTCTCCTTTGTCTTTTTAGGCTTCTTGTCGGGACTGGGCTCTGCGGAAGCGGGAGCCTCGTGAAAGAAGCGCTGCTGCTCGTCGTAGATCTTGGGATCTTTCGACTTCAGCGCAGACAGGGCCTTCAAGAAGTCCTTCTCCTGCTCGGTCGACCATTCCTGATGCGAACATAAAAAGTTAGATCACGATCATACGATCACTTGAGGGCCATTTCATAAAACTAATGTTAATATAATCACATATTTATACATTTACATTAGTTTAATGAAATAAACCCTGGAATTACCGCTGGTTCTTCGCTCGACGAACTATCCCCGCTATCACTCAGTTCCGCATTTTCGCCGTACCGGTCTTTGACTAAAATTATCGTAATAAAGCAGAGTAAAATGAATCGAATTTCGTTACATTTCTGCATCTCTTCCAGACGTCGCCAGTTGTCATATCGGGTAGCATACGCCTGATTGATGTGCAAACCATTGTCGCCGGCTTCATCCTCGTCAGAGTCGATCAGCGCCGCTCCGTTCTTCTTCGGCATGACGCAGTTTAAGTCTGCTTATGTGGACTATATAAAAGCATTATTCTTCAAATATTAATTACACTAATCAAAGTATTATTGCAGATAGGATTACTGCTTTCTAGACAAAGTAATATATTCAAAGAAATAAATCTTTTATTGCAGTATTTTTGGTTCATTGCGTTAAAGTCGAGCAACAAAGACAATCACATATCACAAGAGTTCACATTGCTGAACCGGACAGGACACTTGTTGACATTACCACGTAGAAGAATTTGGTCCACAGGAAGATAAACAAACGATATATCGAATCATAGCTCTGAATCTTCTACTCGTGAGCGAATAATTCCAAACAATAACATAGTTTATTAACAAAGAACACAGCAACGGCTTATCGCAAGAAGTTTTAAAAACTAAAATTCACAATAGAGATTCACAACAAAGTATTAGGAAGCACAACCAGACCTATTGGCAAGAGAAGGGAGACGTTCGATAAATCAAAGGCGATCATTGGAATAGATTTGACAGAGTGAGATCAACAGCAAAATTCAACAAACGTTATCTACAGTAAACTACGGCAAGAAAAACGAAGCGAAACATAGATTTTCGAGAAATTCAACAACAATAATAGCATCTAATGGTAAATGATTTATACCAAATTTAATTTCCAAAATTTCCACGCTAATAATGACTTTTGTATAAACAAAAAAGGATATTTCCCATATTTATTTGATTTAAAAAACGTCCTCTATAAAAAGGAAACTACCCTGTTTGATTTGGCTAGTGTCCTTGTTAAAATGGAAATGGTATATAATCAGCCGAGTACAACACCGATATCATAGCCGTTCACGAGTACATAGTGATGACCTCCTTGCCTGTGCCGCGAACGAGCAGCACTCGAGGCAGCTTTTCCGTCAGCATCTCCAGGTATTCCATGTAGTTCTGCAGGCCGATTCGGGTGCGAGGTGGTCGCGGCAAGTTCAGCACCACCAGCTGACTTTCTTTCGAATATTCCAAGATCTTCTGGTTCAGTCGCACCGCCGTGTGCATCTTCTTCACCTGTAATCATAGGATGGATGAAAAAGTTTGCGTGCGCTATTCAGTTTCAATCTTCGCACAAATGTGCGACTAGTCACTAATTGTACAGCGAATGATGAATGTGTATCATTCGAGATCAAGTAAAACGCCTATAAATGCCGTTTTTCTGCAGCAAAAGCTTAACTTGCAAATAATCGAGCATTAATCACTGGTATTAGCAATGTTCATATAATTTTCAATTCTCCTCTGCAAATCATAGCGCTGAGTATCGAAAATAACCGCTTAACTTTACAACACGACTGTATGGCCGACCGAATGACTGCCAAATATGCCTCTGGTATGACAAACAAACGTAAGAATGCTCTTCTTTTATATTTATTATGCCCTCTATTAGTCTTCCAATATAAGACTGGTCCCAAATTAGCGTGAGAGATAAAACTAAATTGCACACCACATATAAAAACAAACCTTTTCGCGGTCAAGTCGTCGTAAGCGCTCAGCCTTCAGCTTCTTCACCTGGGCGGGAGTGAACGCAGGTTCGCTCGCCTTCGCCGCTCTAAAAGTCAGCGCCGATCAGCTGAACCAATGCGAACAAATCAAGAAAAAAGACCAACTCGTCACCGCTCACGTCCGAATGGCCAAAGTCAAAGCCTCTTAGAATTTCAGTGTCGGTATCGCTATCGCCCTTTGAATCGTGATCTTCAACGGTGAGGCGAATGTGCGACGCGGCAACCCGACTGCTAGTCATCCGCTGAGCGTCTAAATAAAGACAAATTGTTAAGGCAACAATTTATAATCGCTACAAGTAACAAGAGCGTTTTTTTCGTTCCGACGTAGGATCCGCTTTTTCGGGTGTTCCTAAGAAGGCCCTTTCTTACGACACATGCCATTCCTCAGGTGGCTGTCGCATGCCTGGCACCGGGGATTTCCGATGCCGAGAATCGAACCAGGCCCTTTAAAGGTGACAGCCATACATCCTCACATTAGACCACAGCGGAGCTCCGAATAACACGAGAGCGAGGTAAGGAAAAGGAAAGCAGCGTAGGACAGATCAAGCGCTGTGAGTACAGTTAATAAGAATGAGCTAAGGAATGATATCATCGCGGATACCACTTAACTATCAGAGTCCGACCGTGCCGAACGAAACAAACGTTGCCAAACAATGTCTCATCTGAAGGCTTCAAATACCTAGATTGGGGACGAGACGTTTTCCTTCGATCGTACGACGCGGCGCGCCAACTGGGGTCGTATCCATAGACTGCGTCTTGCGCAGATCAACTTTCGACTTGCGATGTACTTCGGTAAGTAATTGCGGCTAAATGAAAGGCATATTCGAATGTATTGCGCTAAGTTTCTTTAAAATACTTCATGAAAAGCAAGCGAAGATTCTTACCATAGCTTGTCTCTCCTTAGGCGACAAATGAAGTTCGCTAATATATTTTGAACGTTCTTCCATCTGCATCGTTCGTTGATAGGCGTATGCAGAGACTTCCGAACCGCTTAGTTCCACAACCTAAAGGCGAAATCAATGCATCAATTCATTTTCGATTGTAGCGCCAAATTGAATTCTTTTAGCTTATTAGTACATTTCCTCCTTAGGGATAGTCTGTGAAACAGCAGAAACAAAAGCGGCTTTTGCTTCACCTCAACCCCACCAGTGTTCGCAATCATTCACATCGGTGAGAACTGGAGAATTTAAAGAGCCTTCTGGGGGACGATTTACCAAAAAACCCCACTGCCATTACTCCGCGTCAAAAAATGTCATGAAATTCGAATTCGCGGCTTACCGTTACACTGGCGTCGATGCGCAGTTGATAGACAAATTTCTGAAGGTCTTCTTTCATCTTAACGCTATTATCCAGTGCCTGAGCGACTGCGAATAGACGCAACTGGCAACCGCGCCAAACCTAAAGCGAGCGCTTAATCAACAGTCTCAACAGATAGTCAAAATGTTTCAATCAGTGACAAGATATCTCGCCAGGCACCATAGCTGGCAAAGGCTCGCTTTTCGGTGCTGGAACACCGTTTTCAGCAAGAACGATAGTCATTTCGTAATTGTTACGCGCGTAAATTGATAGAAAGAAGCGTTATCGAATTTTGAAACAGTTTGCTTCATTCAATCAAAGATTTCTTGCTACTGATCGATAAATTTTGACAGTAGAAATGTATACTTTGTGCTGCTTCAGAAGGAAGGAAATGAGGAGCAGGAGGCCTCCGTCGAGTAGAATCCACCAAACGTCGATGGAACCATTCAGTCGATGATGCGGCAGAGGAAAGTCGATCAAGCCCTTTGGCACGATCAGACACATGTCCATCGCTGCGCCGCGATGAATTTTGTCTGTAATGTAGAGAGTAAATATTTCTTGTAAGCGGTGGCGTATCGTGGGTTTTTGGGCTAGAAAGGAGAGAAAGTGCAGTGACTTTCACTAAAGGAAATTTTGACGACTGAGGACATCACATGGAAGCGAGAATTTTGCGGCCATACCTCAACGCTCTCGAGCGACGCAGTTTTCCAGCCTAATTGCAGCTTCGATCTCATCGCTCCTTCGCCTTCATCACCCTGCTTCCGGAGTTTTATAAATTCTTAAGCTTACTGTTGCAAACTCCAAAAAACACATAATATACCATTTTCACTTTAATAAGGATACATTATAATTCAAAGAGGATGCTTTCCATGTAGATCTGATTAGGATAGTGTCCTTTTTGACTTGAAAAACGTCCTCTATAAATTAGAAAGTGTCCTTATTTAATTGGTAATGACATAAATGAGCTATTCTTTCAACAAAAAAGCAGAGAGAAATGCAAAAAGCCTTGCCGAGAAAGTTCCAGTACTCCGGTTCGTTGCCGTCGTGTTTCTGCCAGTAGGGCCATCCGACCATGATAGTATTCGGTCGAAGGCCGCCGATGCCGACGCTCTGAATGAGGGTGGAGAAGCTCCCGGCGAGTTGGCTCTGGTTGTACAGCATAGTGATGGCGAAGCCTAAGAGGTCAGCCTCGGCCATGTCGTCCTTGATGCGCTGCTTCACTTCTTCCGCTCGCTGTCTATCACCCACGCATGTGGCATCTCCTTCCAGAAACGACACTGACACTGCCAGTCCCTTTCCTGCCTTCAGCTGACTCGCCAGATGAAACATGTTCATGCTGTGCTGTTCGTCCACGTCCACTGAGTCGTACGGCTTCATCAGTAAGAGCAGCTGCGGTCTGCAACAGTCAAACTTGTTTATTTGAATTTACTGCAGAGTCGAGGATATTCAGCTATCAATACGGTAATAACGGGTTCAGTTGGAACGGAAACACACATTTTCTGCGAACTGAGAGAAAGAACGCATTAGATGTATGCAAATCTGCAACTAAACCTTTACATGATAAGACCCAGCTGGATTATAGTACCCATCTCATGGAAAAAAAGAATACAGAACACAGTGCAGTACAAAAATAAGTCACGAAGAGTGGGAAAAATACTCAACCGCCAATTCTTGGGATGAGGATCCTTGTCTTCAATCTTCATGAGACTGTACTGAGCGGTCGTCAGCGCCAAACCGCGAATACCGTCGCCCCATTCTTTCTTCGCCCTGAATCATGTTCACTTATTGATTCGTTCTAAGTAGTTGAAGAGGAATGAAAGAAATACCCCTTCCACTCGACGTATTTGTAGATAGCGAGACACAGACAGAGCGAGAGAATCGCATAATACCAATGCGTCGAGAACATGATGAAGAAACAGATGAACGCGCCAACCAGTGAGAAAAACCTAAAAGATCAAATGAGCAATGACACTTTAATAGTGGTACTTTCCAAATCAAAAAGGACATTTTTATAATGATCTGACATGGCAAATGTCCTCTTTGAATAGGAAGCATCATTAAAGTGGAAAAAGTCCAAAAGATTCGCAGCCGACTTGCTATACACAGCTTAGAACAATTTACGGTGCTTTTCACAGCGTTCAGAGGTGACGGTGTTCTCCTAAAGAAAAATCCGAACCAGTGGTAGAAGCGGAATCGCGGCCGCCAATTGGGGGCACCAAGTAGAGAGTGCAGGGCGCAGATGAGATTGACGAACGCGTAGCACATTAGGAAGAAGAAGTCGACGATGGGGGCGATGTGGTCGATGCCGCCAACCAGAATGGCGCACTCAACGATCAGCGTCGTCAGCAGCAACCTGCAGAACATGTTCGTATGTGTTTACCGCCTGCTTCAACTAGTTAGTTGCAGATTATGCTATGAATCGGTGGTGTGGCGCAAAGTTTGACGAAATTAAATGCAAAAGCGACGAATTGAAATGCGACAAGGTGAAAGAGGTATAGTTAAACGGAACACATGAGAAGACATAGTCAAAACTTTTCGATCAGTAACAGGAAATCTCTGTCTGCAGGCAGTCGGCAAAAATGAGCTCGCTTTCGGTGCTAACACTATCATTCTTGGTGAAAATGGCGGTTTCTTGGTTTTCAAGTGCGTAAATTGATAGAAAGAAGCAATAATTATTTCGAAGTAGTTCACTTATTCAATCTCAGATTTCTTGTTACTGATCAATAAAGATTCGACAATAAGTCCCCGCTAACTGTCGCATAACGTACCCGCGCATGGGTTCATTGCGGCCAGTGACGACACTGAAGGGTCGAAGGGCGGGAATGACGTTGTCCTTGGCGATCGACTGAAGCAACCGAGGGGCGCCTAAACGACTACTCTGTACGCCACTGTGCACGCAAGCGTCGCTTACTGCAAAGGCACTGCAACGCAGCGCCAAACGCCGACGTGAACGATCCAATCAGCAATATCCACGGACTTGGCCACGCCAACTCTGCCACTACCATACCGCCGCCCAAACTTTGACCATATCTGCAACCAACGGCATCGTTCTAACATAATTTATTCGCCATTCTGTACAGAAGCGTTCAAATTATTTGAAATATTTTATTTGTAGTTTTAAGTTGTCTCGAAAGACTATGTTTTGCGTTACTAGCCAATCCTACGTGCGCACGCTTTCGTATGTATTGTCTCACTTTAATCGCGCAGGCCCTAATGAATATACGAACCTAAATCTCGCTTTCTGCTCTCATCTGACGTTGTTGCTCCGTCCCATCCAAAAAACCCACTCCGTATTGCCACTTGCTCTCCTCTCCGCTACATTTGTATTCATCACTTCTCCGTTTGTAAATCAGAACAAGCCCCCAGCTTTTACACTTTCCCATTCCCCATAAATTTTACAATAAAATAAGAAGTAGAAGGAATTAATAAAGGCTGACTGACTTGTCTCTCAGCACGGGTCCTGTGATGCTCGAACCGAATACAATGACGAGCGACAAATATACGAATGATGTCGTCAGCTGAGCGCCGATCGTCCCGATTGGAATACTTTTTTGCGGATCTTTCAAATCTCCTGCAAAAAGAAAAGATTTATTTTATGTACACTGATTTTACTCACAATTCTTTCTTCAAAATGGGACCGAAGTAATGACTGAATTTCAAGATTGAATATACTCAAGAATTTCGCAATAATGGCTGTAAACGTTCATGACTAAAACTGTTATTTAACAAAGAAAAAGGAGAACAAATTCGAGACAGTGTCGACAGCAGACGAAAAAACGTACCGCTCATGTTCGATCCAGTCATGATTCCGGTGACGGAAGGAAAGTAAATGGCCAACAGCAAGAAGAACGATGTCGTTAAATCTTGGATAACTTCCCGAGATTTTTCCGCCGGCACGCCAGGATTCGCCTCGCCCTTATGCATGTACGAAGTCACCATGTTGCCTGAACAGTACGATAAGCGTTAAGCCCAGTTTCTGGTTTGTATAATTTTACTTGGATAAAGACACTTAACAATTCAAATATGACGATTTTCATGCAGGTTCGATTTGAAAAATCTCCTTTTTGAATTGAAAGTATCATTAAAAGAGATGTTATAAATAATTTCGTGACTTCAGTTTCAAAGTGCATGCAACAGATATAATCTTCCACCAATAAGTAATGTTACCAAACAATCGATAATCTAGTCGTTCGCGTGCGTTTTGAAACAGATACCACATAATTATTTCAACAATAAGCGGGCCTCGGGTGGACAAGAAAGGGAGAAGTAATCGCGGACTCACTCTTGACAGCTTGGCTAAGAAAACCGGGGAAGGCAGAGACGCAGCGAAGATCGCCGGACTGAAACTCCGCGTCGCAGGTATCGTTTGGACAGAAGGACGCGATGAGCAGCGGGGAATTGTGACGACAGTACACGCAGACGTCCGAGCTGTCCACCCCTGCCGGCACATATGCGTCCATCCGCAGCAAGTGGTCATTCAGCATGCAAACACTGAAGACGAATCCCATCCGATTATAGAACAAAGAAGATGAAAAATGTTACGATTTTCCCGCCATTGGATCAATGGCTTTTTGAATGCCGCCTGCGTAGATGGAAAGTACTGACAGGACGACGCAGAACAGCGACACCTGAGAAGAGACCATTAGTTGACATCTAACAGTAAGCATAGCAGACCGGCGCGAAGAGTTGAACGAATCGAACGCCCATCGCGACAATGAGGAAAACGATCAGCAGCAAAGCGGAAGCATAGATGCGAATATTGTTGGTCATCATTCCAAGTAAGCCTGAATCAAGTCACGTCAATTTTTACATCAAACGTCGTAAGAAATTGTCGTCACCAGTGTCCTGATGTACTTCGGCGCCGCCGATAGTGATTGACGGAAAGATGTAGAGCTGTAAATGAGCATTAAGAGTTAAAAATTCGCATTTATGCCTATTTATTGCTGAAATGATTCCACGATTTACGTTTCAAAAAGAATGCAAAAGATGCTATCATCGCTTATTTAATAAACGTTATTAAGTAGTCGATAATTACATACATAAAAAAACAAAAATCGTGGAACCATTTAAGCTATAAATAAGTCTTTATGAATGTAGCTTACGAGTATTATCTCGACGCTTCCGACCAAGTACATGGCGGCCGCCACGGCGTTAGCCAAGTAGAAGAGCACGCCGACAGCGGTGCCGAATTCGGGTCCCAGGTTGCGCGATATCATGAAGTAAGAACCGCCGCTCTCCACCACTCCGTTCGTTGCGATGGCGCTCATCGAAATACACGTCAGAAATGTCTGTAAATACTCAAACTTTCCACAAGCAGTTGATAACGTTGCAAAAGCTCACGCAGAAACAGCAGAGGGAGATCATGGCGAAACTCTGAGTCACGCCCATAATGCCGACGATCCAGAAGAGGCGGAGGAACATAATGACGCCGAAAATGTGCTGAATCGTCGGAAGGTACACGCCCAGAACGACGCCCAGGTTCGCCTGCAGTAAAGATCGTTTCACTTTCATATTTAAGTCATGTCGATTCTATCCGCTCTTCCTATTACTAGCCCTGGGGCTTGTTTTCGGAATATAAAGCTTTCCGTTGTCTAACTGATTTTATAGAAGTTATTCGAGGCGCAATATCAGTATGTCCTGCGGTTTTCATCGAAATAGTACATTTATTAACGGGTTTTTAATCGGAATTGAGCGTTTTTCGTCGATACGACTAAGAAAATTTTGAATATTTTGACTGCCTTATGGTATAGAGTATGATGTAGCTGTAAGTTCCTGAGCATCGCTTTCCTTTCCAGATATAAGAGTTGGGACTTCAATAAGATGGACTTGAATTATATATGACGTACCTTTCCGGTCTTTGTTTCGCTCTGTTCGACTTCGACGGGTCCGGGCAAGGTGAAGCCGCGGAAGTAGGAGGCGACCAAAGGGGCGCTCGGCTCGTCCTCGTAGAGAGCCAAGCCCCCGCCGCCGCCCGTCTTTCGCCATACCAACGACCCCCATGACGACAGCAGGCCGCCCAACGTTCGCGAGCGGTTCAATCCTTCGCCTTAAAAGAGCGAGGTGTTAATTGACGGAAGCAGTCGAGCTAGGGGTGATTGCGAAATGTTAGTTGTGAGAGAGGAACGTGACGCAGTAGGCGAAAGTGGGCATTGCTGTGGGCGATGGCGCGGAAGGAATCGCCTCACCCGCTCATGACGCTTATGTAATGTGCTCGACGTTTGACCGGCCGATAAAGTAAATGTACCAAACTTTTAAGTACCAAAAGAATTAGCTTTGAAAGGAAAATTTGCGCCAAAGCAGTTCTCATGAAAGTTTTCTGCAAATGACGACCGCCCCCCCCGTTCTACACGCACAAATTCGCACGCAGTGCTATGCTGTCCCCGAGATATAGCTGATAAACAAACGCAAAAGGTCTTACTGCCATCGACGACTCGAACGGCGGTCGGGTCCCTCTGCGAATTCTCGTCTATCACGGAAAGACTGCGACGTGGCGACTTTGTCGGCGATCTGCAACGGAAATTCCTCATTATCAACATTTCAAGATTAACGCACACCATGCATGCAACAACAAGCAAGGGGTAAAGCGTTGAAAGCGCAGAAAAATCAGCAGAGTTGCACGCTCAATAACAAATAATACGTTAGCGTGAAGCGAAAGGATTGGCTGTCGCAGTTGCACTTCTCTTACCGAACTTCAGTTCAATTGAATTAAGATTGTGTAAAAGATCTTGGTCGTCGGCCGCTGGCTCTGTTCAAACCGAAAGGCACCATAGGATCTCTAGAATTTTAAAAATTGTTGGTTTTTTCCTACATAAGAATACTAGTACAACGATTTCCCAGATGTTAACAACGCACCAACTTTCGTAGATAATAAACATAATATATTTAGCACAAAACGAAATGGTATATATAGCTATTCTAGAGTTCCGTATATACGGCTAAACGTAAGGGCTGTGCAACATATTCGGTACATAAGTTTGTCAGAATCCGTCCTCTAAACCACTCTTATAATCGGATATAACCACTTACAAATTATCTCAAAATTGGAATAATGCGTTTTATTGCGCACGATAAAAAATGCTTACCGATTAATCAATTTGCGCGTACTTGCGCCGCTCTCAACATCACAGCTAATTGAACGCTGAACTGGTCGATTGCGTGTATCCATCTTTGGTCAACCGACGGCCGACGACGAGACGAAGCCGCACGATGCCTGCTGGATCACCACCAATAATTGAACCTAGTCAAATATTTCGATTGAATATTCGCCGTAATCCCGCTATTCGACTCAATTCACTGACGGGTTCGCATGGCAAGAATAAGAGGAACTGTTTTTCCTCTAAACTATTTGAAGCAGCGTTTATTGTTCGCTAAAACACGTTGAATAAATAAACTTCTGCCGCGCCAAAAAAACAAGCATTAAACAACGATAAAAAGGGTAAAACAGCTTACCTACCTAGAATTACAACCCCGCAAATTAAAGTTGCTTTTAAAATCGGGAACTTGGATGATAATTGAACGGAGAATACCGTACTCCACTTGCTGAACGGTTGGTCAGGAATACATAATATTGCCTTCCCATTCAGGTAAGAGGGAAATTTGTAATATCAAATAGAGGTAAAAATAAATTAAATGACTTAGCTCGCAAAAATTTGAGCTGATCACTTTAGGAATCGTACTCGTGAACGATACTGCTGGTTGCCGCCCTTAATCACCACGCTATACTGCCACCCATTTTTTAAAGCACTGCTTTTACCTCTCCAGTTGCCGCTCATTATTACACTTGATCAAAGGACCTCCAATTTAAAACTTATGTTGATCCTTCACATTTCGATAGCTGAATATTCAAATAATCGTTGAATTCATCTGTAGAGTTTGTTTTATCAGTATCCTAACGTACATCTCGTTGTTCTCGTATTTCAAACTGTTTGCGTTGCTCTTATCCTCACGATGATCATACTACAGTCGAAAACGAATCATGCAAATCGACAGCGCATAAAAAACTGTTGTACTTATCCGGTTTGGACTATACAAGGAATTAAATGCCTCAGCGGTCAAATTTCATCCTCCCGGGGAATCTACTACTAATCTGGAAGCAGCTTAGACCTGGATGAGGCGCTTCCAAAGCGGTGTTACATTTAAATTTCTTAAAGATGCCTCATACAGCATGTACCTTATTAAAGCGGGCGTCATAAAGCTCGGGCACTCTGACAAGCGATGAAGAGATGATAAGAATTTGTACGTTAAGAGTTAGCGGTATATTTAGTGCTCTTGGACCTATGTACTCCAATAGCGTGTTTGCAAAGGAAGACTGTGGCGCTGACTTAGATATGAAGCAGTCGTCCATAGCGTACATAGCTGGCACTATTACGTGAATCAGTCTCTGCTCTGTTATTTCAGTCAATAACCGCTTTTTACATTGCATTGTGTATCGTTGCCATATATTTCAATCAGTTCGAGCGTCTAAGGCAAGATTTTCCCAGTTACATCTCGTCTTTATTGAAAGCACTCAGGAAATCATAATAAAGAAGAATACACATCGCTATAGCTGGTAACACATAACGACGCTGCAGCATAGCTAAGAGAACCGTGCTTGAAGGACAGTTTTGATACGCTATCGATGTTAGCGAAACGCGAACAGACTAATGTTTTGAAAATTTTAAAGTAAAGTTTGTTTCCTTTAGGTTAGACTTAGGTAACTCGAGCGCAGCGAGCTAATGGCGATGAATAGGTTGAATAAGGTGGAGACGTACTGTACAATATGTGGCGTAGCATGATCAATGTTTTTCGTTACTGTCTCTTCTTTTCTTCATTACGTCGTGTGCGTTGATGCGTCGATGTGTTTCTGCTTCTCAATTTTTTACGTCGTTACCTTTTGTGTGGTATATCCTGTACGTACTTCCCAGTCTGTTAAGAGCAGGATTCAGCAACTGACTCGTTTTACCGTACCATTGCGTACAGATCGGGATGTACAGTAAAAAGCGGTTCAATTTTTGCAAAAAGCTGGGAATAAAAGTGAAGTCAAGAGATTTCAGCAAAAAGAAGTTGGCAGCTTCATTTAAAAATTCAGTTTTCTTATAGGTAGCGATTGAGCTCAATGACCAAGCATTCCGTTCGTTTGAAACATTAGTTATCCTTAACTGTGTCGCGGCGCAAAGTATTTGATTATCAGTGAAAGAGTTAATTGCTTCCATTTCTGAGTGAATGGGCCATGAAACAACAGAAAATTTCAGGTGATCTGTCATCAATTCAGCAGAACGGGAAATGGAAAACCCTCTGCTGCTTGCATCGAAAAATGTTCCTACTTCAACAGTCAATAACTCGCACCTTGCGTATGTTTTAATTTCATGTTTTACATTACGTTATTCATTTTATTATTTCGATTTTGGCAAAGCTTTATCTTATATTTCATTCCAACCAAACATCGAAAAATGACGACAATTTTCATTTATTCAGCTTTCCTGTACCTTGCCTACTTTCGGAGAGTTCTTATTTTTGCCTAATGTTGGAAATAAGTAATGTCGAAAAGTTCAAAAGTAAATTAGTTGTAGGCGAAAGGATAAACTGAGCGCGATAGAGCGACTATAAAGGGCAAGCCTGAAGATGGCGCGTAAGGAATTTCAATCGCTCGTGTAATTGTGTTTAAATTTATCAACTTAAATGACTTCTCTTTAGTTACATATAGTTTGTTTGCTGAAAACTATTGAATTTAATTTTGGATATATTTCGCAGCGACACCTATAACAACCAAAATAACCAGGGTAGGTCGGTGGGCGGTCCAGTCAACGGAGGAATCGTCAATCAAGGAGACACCTACAATCACTCAAAAAATGACTCAAAAATCGTCGTTCAAGGAGACCAGCATATTTATTTACATGATGTTCGGTAAGAATAAGAATTAAGCGCTAATGTATTTATTAATCGATATCACCTGTGCACTGTGACGAAATAGAAGCCCAGTTACATTTATTCAGCTGGCTCATTTTGCTATCGTAGTCGTTAAATTAGTTACATCTAAAATAAAACTGGAATTTGTTATCTACATGCAGAAACTGTCAATTAATATTTCTCATAAAAATATGATCTCAAGTGGTGCACAGGAGTGATTATTTTCTATTTCTGTTGCTAAATTTGTACCAACTGCTTAATGGATACGAGTTGATTTTTCTAATCATCCCAATCACCACTTGTTCGTTGATAGCGAGTTATTGATAAAAACGCAACATGGTTTCTTTTGTAAAAAGCTGATGGCAAGTAAAAAGGATATGCAGTTTGACGACATAAGCACATGTAAAATCTCAATTTTAAGTGTTGAATTAGTCGCCTTTGAAATAACCTAATTATGATAAAGTTGTTACTCTTTTTTATGATTACTATAATCGTTTATAACTTCGTAATCTTCATTCGCAAAACTCTATTCTAGGACATGATCAAGAAACAATAAACTCGAATAGTATGAATCTCGCCTAATATTAATGTTAGAATTCGAAAATACTTAATATTTTGATAATACTGTAGGTTATTAAGAGTAAACGACGTTGAGAACAAATTATTAAACTGAATTATTAAATCCCTTGCGTAAAATTAATTTGATTTATGCAAAATCTAAATAAATAACTATTTATATTCAGCCATCCTCCAACTACTTCTTCCCCAAATATACCTCAGCCAATCACTGAAGATTGGCAACAAGTATTAAAAACGTAAGTATAGAAATTTGTTATTTCCTGCTGTCGATGTCTGATATTGAAACGATTTGCGGCTGCTAATTACTACAAACTATGAGAAATTTGTGCAAAGTTTGTAGAAATGCAGCATTTCATATAATCGTTTGAATAGTAAGAACGTGTCAACTAAATAAGTTGAGGAAAAAATATATCAATAAAACTGATCCCATGCCGGAAAAATGGGAGCCATCTTTGAAAAGCTGTTTACATCACAAGATTGTCGAAATATCTTCTATGCTACAATTTAACACTGTTTGGTGCAGTTGTCTGAAGAACCACTCACCAGTGCGAAGTACGCGGGTTCAATTTCCGCTGAGGGCGACCCATCACCCAACCAAGGTGATCATCCTTCCGCGGGTCGGAAAATTGGTAGCAGCTTCGCTACGGTAGTTTCCAAATTTGCAACGTCCCGGTAACAGGCATGTAACGGCCGACCGGATCATTCTACTGTAGCGTTCATATGGCGGGGACATACCCACCAACAAAAAAGCGGACCCTGCGACTTAGCGGGACAAACGCTTGGAACTTGGTTACTACTTAGAACTTAGTTATTACTAGGGTTGTAACGGGGATGGGAAAAATTCTCCGTCCCCGAAATATCCCCGTTCCGAAAATTCTGATTGTATCATACTAAATTAACATAACTGATAATTTTAGTATAAGTACAGCATTGTTTACAGTATATCGATACATTATTATACATTTTATGTCATATTTACTTATTCTATTTTGCATTTTTTTGTCCCCGTCCCCGAAATCCCCATCCCCGGAATCTGAATTTGTCCCCGTCCCCGGAATTTCCAATTCCCCGTCCCCGGAATTTCCAATTCCCCGTCCCCGGAATTTCCAATTCCCCGTCCCCGGAATTTCCAATTCCCCGTCCCCGGAATTTCCAATTCCCCGTCCCCGGAATTTCCAATTCCCCGTCCCCGGAATTTCCAATTCCCCGTCCCCGGAATTTCCAATTCCCCGTCCCCGGAATTTCCAATTCCCCGTCCCCGGAATTTCCAATTCCCCGTCCCCGGAATTTCCAATTCCCCGTCCCCGGAATTTCCAATTCCCCGTCCCCGGAATTTCCAATTCCCCGTCCCCGGAATTTCCAATTCCCCGTCCCCGGAATTTCCAATTCCCCGTCCCCGGAATTTCCAATTCCCCGTCCCCGTTACAACCCTAGTTATTACCGTAGTTACTCTGAAGATTCTCGATAGAAGTTCGTAACTATCGCACTCATAAAAGTTACTCCAGTGTATATTATTTCATTTGGTTTAAAAGTTATCATTATCTAATATTTAAAGGAAATTTCGAACTGTTCTGTTGGTGAAATTTGATTGTACACTATTCTGACGAAATGTGAAATATAGCCCCCTCAAATTACCTTTCGGTTTAAAAACTGCATCTCAATAATGACATTCTAGCAAAACATTTACACATGTTTAGGAATTTAATACTACTGCCATTCAAATTCAATAAATTACCAGTAACATCACCGATCTTCTTACGAAATATCTTAAACATCCTGTTTCATCTGTATAAATACAATTCAGTCTTTAACTGTTACCCTGCATTCATATTTCAGCATTCAACAATCACTTAACGAAAGTTACTTGACAAGATTTAAAACAATCAATCCCTTTTCATTGCCTTTCACATTTGACATTGAAAACACTTGGGTTTCTTTGGCGCTACAAGAAGAAAACGAAGATTCACAAACAACAGAAGATCATGCAGAACTACTTAAGAGAGCGTTCGATAAAGTGAAAATGCTGATAATCGAAGGTGATCCAGCAACTGGAAAGACGTCTCTAATGCGAAGACTGGCTTATGAATGGGCAAAAGGAAAACATGATCTGCTGCATTATGACCTTGTATTGTACGCTGAGTTTCGTGAAGTGCGTGAAAAGACATTTAAAAGTATTGCCGATCTAGTGCTCGGTGGCTTAGAGGAATATTTGACAAAAGAGGGTTACGAAAATCTTAAGACACTAGTGAACAATGAGCAAGTTTGCAAAAAATATTGCATTTTAATATTGCTGGATGGTTATGATGAATCATCATTAGAAAAACAGTGTTCAGAATTTAGCGCATACATAAAGGATAGAACAATTAAGAAACACTTAGTCTTTAATACTGTTATAACCACTAGAAAAGGGCATTTATCAAATTTTAGAGGACGTGAAGGACGATTTGTTTTTGCAGAAGTACTTGGATTTACAACAAACGAACAAAAAGAAAAATACATATCCAATCATTTTCTCTCATCAGTAGTTGATAAAGAAGATAACATTGCAGCAGTACACAGTTTGCTAGCCACTAATAAAAATTTAAACAAACTTGCAGAGACACCTTTATTTCTGACATTCATTTGCCTGGTGTATGAAAGAATAGTTGATGGCACACTACTAGAATTGTACTGCAATATCATATGGTGGCTCATTGATAGGCATCAGCAGGATTTTCCTGATCGTGATATACCAGCTCTTTTTGGATTTAAAAATGGTTATAGTGACAGGTTTGAAACCATTCAAGATCATTGTCTACACTTTCCTCAGATTCATTGTCTGGGCAACATGGCATTGCGCAGTTTACAGGAGAATGTATTTAAACCTTCAGACTGTGCTCAGTTTAATCTGCAACCCATTATTGAACGGGTTGGATTGTTGAGAAAAGAGAAGAAACATGACAAAGCATTCAAAGTAGTTACTTCATATTTCTTTCCACACAGGACCATCCAAGAATTTCTTGCTGCATTCTATTGCTTTTATTCAAATGACCCCACAAGTGACTGGTTGTTACCTGATTCTAAATTGGATACATCAGTAAATTCTGAAATGAAGGAATTCGAGAGGTTTCTTTTCCGAATCGCTTTATCCGACAAGATGCCAATACAGGCAGAGAAACGCAAATATTATTTCGACAAAATCACTGATATTGTACTGATGAGCACATTTGATGTATTCAATACAACAGCTGGCTTCAACAACAATCTGCTAAATTTGTTCCTCTCACAATGCAAAAACGTGCAAACAATCGAATTAGATGGGAATATAAGCAGAGAACATGCAAGAAACACGTTGAATTTTACATCACTGCACAACGAATCAACCATCACGCCAAATCTAGCACTATTCTCATTCAGCGACTTGATCAAGCTTCACTCACTCACGTTTGGAGCTTATTCAGGATCCACATTGTTAGCCAATACTCAGTTGTCGCTCACAAATTGTCCATCCCTGAAAAGGCTGACATTCAAGGAATGTGAAATGAAAAGCAGCATAATCGTTGGCATTGCAACATTGTCAGGAATCCACACTGTGCAATTTGATAAATGCAATATTGATCTGGAAACATGGCAGTCAATTACAGATCAAATTAGCAACAGTAACGTCAAATATTTGCAGCTGACATTTGGGACAGATTTCAACAAGAAATTCTTGATCCACTTGCAAAAATGCAACAATGTCGAGAAAATCGAAATTACAATACGGGATTACAACATTCATCAAAATGACCTGCTCTCATTCAGTCACTTGATCAAGCTCCATTCAGTAGCACTCAGGTCCTTCACATTCTCAGCCATTTCTCAGCTGTCATTCACAAATTGTCCATCCCTGAAAAATCTGAAATTCGATCGATGTGAAATGAAGAGCAGCACATTCCTTGGTATTGCAACACTTCCAGCAATCCACACTATGCAATTCGATGGATGCCAGATGGATATAGCAACATGGCAATCAATTACAGATCAAATTAGCAACAGTAACATCAAATATTTGCTCCTTTCTGCTGATTCCTTCGTGAAAGAAACCTATCCTGAATTTCTACATCACCTCCAAAAATGTGAACGCATTCAACAAATTACTGTCAACGATAATCATATTTTGAAAGATAATGAGGAGTCAGTGACTGCAAATTTAGCCCTAACAGCACAAATATTACCAGCACTCACGAGCATTATTATTTCGGATTGGAATGGCAAAACACTGGAAGAAAGCAGAAGACTGAAAGAAGTGAACAAAGAACGAATTGAAAAAGCTGGTCGACAAATAAATCCGCACTTCTCCATCAAATACGTGGAAGAGCCTATCAAGAGCAGGAAGAGTAAATGTATTTTAACTTAAATACGTAGAATAATGTCTATCCGAGCTGAAAGAATGAACAAGACCACTGCTAACTCTAATTAAAATCAGCACTATTTCTCAGCATCCCGGACAAACGACCCAAGAGACCAGTGACACTACCAGTAAAACTTTGCTCCTAGATCCATCTGCAGAAAATTGGCTGAACAGAGTTTTTCGTCCCTTATTGGGGCCTCATACACCTTGCGTCGTCACTCCGCTTTTAAATATGAGATGAGGACGCAAGGTGTATGCGATTCGGCTCAGAAATTAGATGGCAAAATTTCAAATAAGGTGTTGAAATTTACATTAGTGTTACTCAAAACGAAGCCTTGCAATAAGCGATAATGGTAATCGAGAATGATAATTGAAAACTACAAAAATATGAAGAGTGATCAATAAATGTTCTCATTAAAACCAAATCCGTTCCATTAACAAAATTCTGTGCTCATTAGGTTCTTTATCTACTCTTGATCCAAGCACAAGGAATCAGAGATTCAATGAGATTGTCGCCAAATGAACAATATCGGATTCTCAACTATTTCCCAAATTATGGCTAACCATAATTAGGAATTACGAGGAAATGTCTCTAACGTCCCACAATTGTTCATTTAATTTACTGCAAGGTCCGACCTACGCAGGATGTTCAAAACGATCAAGCTGATTATTCACTAACCCCCAGACACTCAAACGACTCTCTACCCTTTCCACCATACTTAAAGGGTAACTCCGGTCAGATATCTCAGGTGGGCACTTACAGTAATTATTAGCCGCGCGTTACAAGGTGGTGCAAATCATTTCCTATTTCTGTTGTTTAAAATACAAGAGGAAATGATTTGCACCACCTTTGTAATGCGCGGCTTATAATTAGTGTAACTGCCCACCTGAAATGGCTGACCGGAGCTCCCCCTTATAAAACCAGCCCAATTCACCACCGCAAATGCATCGCGGCCGGAACTAATCGTTGCCCGAGATGCAAATCAGTAGCCCTTGGTCAGTTACTCGCCTCGTACAGTCTCAACTTGAAGCAGCGGCGGCATGGTTCAAGGCCCTTTCTGATTCAGCCAACGAAAATCTACCTATCCTAGCCTAATGAGAAGAAATGATTGTAAACAAACGCAACAAAGCGCGATACAGGCCAGCAAAGACCGAATCAGATAAACCAGCGTTATCCGTTGACAGCCAATCAAAATTAGTCCGACCTCAGAGGGTGTACAAGGCTATGAATATCCAGTTCATTAGCGAGGATTTAATAGGCCAGTGTCTTCTCCATTAGCTATTCGTCACTGTAATAAGGCCTCAATTTTCAAAAAATTAACTATTCTATAAAATGTCAATTCAACAATAGAAAGACTGATCACATGATTATGGCACATCGCTCTTGTGATCGGTCAAATTTCGTTTACAGCCAAGATAAAACTCAGATAAAATAAGGCTACGCATGACTAGTTCCGTCAGCGAGGATTGAATCAACTAATAAATGTTGACCTCTCCAACTAGGCTATTCTATCAAGCGTCAATTTCATTACCGGTGCACAGGCCGAGATTTCTCACCGACTAGCTGTTCTGAGGGATTGGAACCAAGTGTGGAACAACCTAGTTTCCTTCCTAAGCGGACTAGTGCGCTTAGTAGCTTAACTGGAGATATCGAAGTGAGCAGGGAAGAGTGGATGATGGATCGCACTTTCAGTCGATTCAACACCATGAACAATAGATTCAGACGAATATCAAAGCCACATAACAAGGCCATCAACTCTGATATCGATTGACGCATCCCTTCAATATGACGCTGCCGCCATTCAACCTTACACCGCAGCAGATGAGCATGGAATGGCACATCAGCAAACTGCTGGTTACAATCGCCAATGGGCAGCGGTCTGCTATGCGAACGGTAACCTACTCAAGGCGTTCTTTGAATTCACCCCGTGTCCAAATATACGCGAGTGATCAAACTCATGGCTACATTAATCCTGTTACCGCAACAGTGCGCTACCAGTCCAATTGAGACTGTCACCCAGTCCATCCTGAGCCTTCAATCTAGACTTTAAACTACGATATTCATCATCATTACACATGATTCCTCATACGCCTACTCCTTTCCTCATCTACACAGTCAAATGAACGCTACTTACCAGGGCCGATGCGCCCAAGAAAGATCAGCATGCTGTTCTCGTATTTTGGATATGTTAGAACAGGTTCACTTGTCGATGATGCATTCCCTCTAGACTGCTCGTGTGAGCATTGTCGACCCTCGGTCAGTCGAATGCCTAAGAAATGTTGACAATCTTTATGGTAGTATTAATAAAATTTGTTTGTTCAATCAATCCATTTCAACCTCATTTAGGAGGCAGCTGGACGAAAGACCAAAGTTGTAAAGAAAATTTTAGCTATACGGACAAATATTCTGTACAATTTGAGCGTGATGAAATCAGGTGCCATTGTTCTTCCCTACAAAATATTGTAGTCAGTGGGTTACCACCGATTACTAATCAAGCCTCCCGCCAGTGCCGGCGTCCCGGCACAAGGGCAATCCGCGGAAATGGTTTAGCCCGAAATCGTAACCACTATGTATGTAAGAGGAAAGTGAGGATATTACGTCAGTCTGGTGGTGACTCGTGATGTAAAGCGGTTGTGCGGTGTATCGATAGTAAAAGAAAACTGATCGAACAGCCCGACTGCCTACACTTGCATATTCGTGGATCAAGACGTATTTAAAGAAGCTGTGACATATTTTGACAATATCTTTGTGTGATCGATAAATTTAATGATGAGTTTGGATTAAATTGGTGAAATTTCGACAATCAAACGTAAAAATTTGTAATCAAACATTAACTTTCGTCCAACCGAATAAGTCAGAGTGAGAATATTCCGTCGCGTGTTGAGTATGTATTGAGAAGACATCACTGCGGTCCGTTATCTCTGTGAAATGATAGGCAGATACGAGCGCAACGCTCGCAAAATGTTACGCTCTACTGCTGCAACTCCTAAAGCGGTGGTCACAATGCAGTCGCAAGCCGCAAATGCGGCAACCGCATTTGCTGCCGCGTGTGGTCACAATGCGGCGTCTTTTTGCGGCCAGCTGCATTGTGACCACCGCTTAACTCACAACTGAGAGCTACCTACGAATCGACATACATATGCAGTATAGTTTGTCTAAGCTCACCTTCGCAGTAAACTTAATGTAATATTATCGAAATGACGACACCCGCTACGAAAAAAGTGAATCTCGAGTCCCTCATCGCAAAGGAAGAGCTTGAACAAGTAACAGCTATTCGAGTGGATAAGATTCCAGAACAAATAGAAAAAATCGGTGAAGGTGCAGCTGGAGAGGTTTTTCTCTTTAAATTTGAAGACGGAAGTATGCGAGCCGGCAAAAAACCGAGAATCAGCACTTATAATAAGTCAACTGATGAAGAAAACAATATTAAAAAGGTAAGTAAAAAACTACAGTAGGGCAAAGTACGGCAAAAGATACTTTGATAACATGAACGAGATGATACCGACTATAACTGCATTCTTAAATAAGTTCGCCGGTAAACTAAACATAGATACGTACCGGGTTTTTTTCAAGTATTAGCCCAGGTGGGTTTATATTCGGTTCGACTTTCCAAATAAAAGCCCATGGGCTTATATTCGGAAAAACCCGGTAATTCAATATTTTCAGCACTTGAAAAGCGCTCTCAGTGAAATTAAAATACTCCATCAACTGAGTCATGAAAGAATTATTAAATTCTTTGGATTTCACTTGGATCAAGGTCAAATGATAATTTTCATGGAAGCTATGAAAGGATCAGTGAAAGATGAGATCAATGATAAAAAGAACTTATCAGAAATTCAAGCAATGCACTATTTTACACAAGCAGCTGAAGGACTTGCATACTTGCACAGCAGAAAACCAAGAGCAATAATTCATCGCGACATAAAATGTAAATTGTTATATTTTAATGAAAATTCTTTTGCGATGCTAATGTAGGATGCTAGTGGACATTTTTCTCTTTTATTCCTTAACACAACCGTCGAGCTTGGTCCCCTGACGCAAACTAATTCGATTCGTAGAGCGCAACTCTCCTTCCTCTCGAACATACTATATCAATAACATGATAAATCCATTTTCGGTCCCTGACAATCGTGTCAGGGCATTAGAATACAGGCGGGTCGTTTAAATTGTAGGCAGGCGCAGAGCGCTCTGCTACACTAATGTTAAAAAATGCCAGAAGAGGTGACTATATAAAAGAGAATATTCGTGCTTTGTTCGACCTCATATTTTTTGTGTTAGACAGAAGGCATTCATATTACAATACTGAAATCAGTATGCTGGTATTGTCACGAGCTAATTTAGTACAAGATGTCGACTGAGCGCTGAACTGATGGCCATACCGTCGATGCACCTCATTCCGGCCAGGACCTCATTTCGGCCACTTTGATCAAATTGAATAATTAAGCCACTAAAACTTAACGGAATCGAACGAACAGTATATCACTGGAAAGCTGGAATAAAGAGCTTTCTTTTGGTTACAAACTTTATTAGATTTATATTCTGTATCAGGAAATATGGCGGCCGATTCGAGCACACTCAAATTTTGCACCAGTTTTTTCCGCGGGGTGTAGTGCTAAATTTCTTTTGATTATAACTTTTCAACAAATTATTTTCAATTAAAGCTTGATATATCATTGAAATCAACTTTTCACCAACTATCATTTCGTAGAACGAACAGATTTTATTGGTTGATTAAGAAATTTCTGAGAGGTTGTCAAAGAGCAAAGTGGCCGGAATGAGGTTTACCGTATTTCTTCCAATAGACGCCCTCCCTCTAATAGACGCCCCCCTCCAATAGACGCCCCCCCCCCAAGTAATAGTACCTCCCTAGTGTAATTATAGTAATAAAAGCCTGTGCAGTGTAGTTAAACGCTGAACTCCCATTCAAATACGACTACGAATACAGCATAATCCTTATATTTATGAATAATATTCTACGCTGGAGTGTAGCAATTGGAAAAAAAGATGCTCTCTCTCCAACGAACGCCATGTTCAAACATCGGTTGAAACAATAAACGCCCTCCCTCCAATAGACGCCCACCCTCCAATAGACGCCCCCCTCAAGCCTCGATTGAAATAATAGACGTCCTGGGCGTCTATTGGAAGAAATACGGTATCTTTTTGCCTTTAAACGGCATAGGTGCGCGTCTTTCACAACGTATAGCTCCGCGAATATTTATCGGTTTGACATGAAATTCCGCATGTATATACTCCTTAATACTCTAGTAATCGCTTCCTATCATAAATGTTTTACTAAAAATTTTAATTATTACGTAATCGCGAATATTCGTTAAAAGTGGCCGAAATGAGGTCCACCCACGCTAGAAACTCAGACACTTTAAAATTCCAGATTATGAATTAGTTCTCCAATCTCAGTATTTTCTCTATACACTACTTCGATCTTTAATTTAAGAAATGGGTAAGATTTTAGCAATAATCAATTCGGTACTCCAACTATACTGCTCTACTTTCTGTTCAGCTGGCCCAACAAATCTAGTCATTTGATGACGACCAATGTAGGAACGGTGCAACGCAATTTAATAGTATTTCAGGTGAAAACATGCTGCTTACGGCCGAAAATAATGTGAAGCTATCTGACTTTGGATTGGCCGTTGACTTAGCCATTAGCAGCACTTCATTCTCAATAACATCATCTGCCCCTACGTCATTTGCAGGAACGTATTTCTTCATCGCGCCAGAAATAATTGGAAAAATGGACCAACCAGAAGCGTATGGAAGAAAATCGGATGTATGGTACGTTTTCCTCAGTAATTTTTTGTACATATATTCTAAAGACATTTTCGCAGGTCTCTTGCATGCACCCTTGTTCAAATGATCAGCGGTGAACCTCCTCACGCGAAATTGAACTTCTTTGAATTTGTTCAGCGATCCTCACCGACTTCAAATAATCCATTACAATATTCTGGCGGTCTCTTTCCCACAGCAAGCAAAGAAATTCAATGCTTGCTTGATATCATGTTTATCATCGACCAAAAGTTACGTCCATGTGTTGAAGATATTCTTGCCCATGCACAAGCGACAACAATCGCGGTTGCGAATGCAATAATTAATGCAGAAGCACAAACTAACATTGGAAACATGTATTACAAGGGACAAGGCGTTCCTCAATCTTATGAAGAAGCTTTGAAATGGTACAGAAGAGCCGCAGAACAAGGTCACGCCTCAGCACACAATAAAATTGGATTCATGTATAATAACGGACAAGGCATTCTTCAATCCTATGAAAATGCTTTAAAGTGGTATCGAGAAGCTGCAGAACAGGAGCAAGCAGAAGCAAAGTATAACATAGGATGCATGTGTGAAAATGGGAACGGCACTCCTCAATCGTATGAAGAAGCTTTAAAGTGGTACAGAAAAGCTGCAGAACAGGGGTATGCTGCGGCACAGTTTAACACTGGACGAATGTATATTTCTGGGGAAGGCATTCCTCGATCCTATGAAGAAGCTATCAAATGGTATAGGGAGGCCGCAGAACAAGGATATACAGAAGCACAATATAATATTGGATGCATGTGTGAAAATGGGAACGGCACTCCTCAATCATATGAAAAAGCTTTAAAGTGGTACAGAAAAGCTGCAGAACAAGGGTGTGCAGCAGCACAAAATAGCATTGGAATAATGTACGAAAAAGGAAAAGGCGTTCCACAATCCTTTGAAGAAGCATTGAAATGGTTTAAAAAAGCCGCAGAACAAGGAATTGCAGCAGCACAAAACAGCATTGGAATAATGTATGATAACGGGAACCACGTTCCTCAATCCTATGGAGATGCCTTAAGATGGTACAGAGAGGCCGCAAAACAAGGATATACAGAAGCACAATATAACATTGGATGCATGTGTGAAAATGGGAACGGCACTCCTCAATCATATGAAAAAGCTTTAAAGTGGTACAGAAAAGCCGCAGAACAAGGGTGTGCAGCAGCACAAAATAGCATTGGAATAATGTACGATAAAGGAAAAGGCGTTCCACAATCCTTTGAAGAAGCATTGAAATGGTTTAAAAAAGCCGCTGAACAAGGAAATGCAGCAGCACAAAATAGCATGGCATTCATGTATCAGAATGCGATAGGCGTTCCTCAATCCTATAAAGAAGCTTGGAAATGGTACAGAAAAGCAGCAGAACAAGGACTATCAGAAGCGCAAAATAGCATTGGATTTATGTGTGAAAATGGGAAAGGTATTACTCAGTCCAATGAAGAAGCATTGAAATGGTACAGAAAAGCAGCAGATCAAGGACTATCAGAAGCGCAAAATAGGATTGGATTTATGTGTGAAAATGGGAAAGGTATTACTCAGTCCAATGAAGGAGCATTGAAATGGTACAGAAAAGCAGCAGAACAGGGGCATGCAGCAGCACAAAACAACTTAGGATTCATGTATCAGCATGGGAAAGGCGTTCCTCAATCTTATGAAGAAGCTATAAAATGGTACAGAGAGGCCGCAGAACAGGGGCATGCAGAAGCACAATATTACATTGGATGCATGTTTGAAAATGGTAATGGCACTCTTCAATCAAATGAAAATGCTGTGAAATGGTACATAAAAGCTGCAATACAAGGAGATGCAGCAGCACAGTATAATATTGGAGTCATGTGCGATAATGGTCAAGGCATTATTCAGTCAGATGAAGAAGCTTTGGAATGGTATAGAAAAGCCGCCAAACAAGGGCTATCAGAAGCACAAAATAACATTGGAGTCATGTATGCTAATGGTCAAGGCGTTCCTCGTTCCATGGAAATAGCACTGAAATGGTACAGAAAAGCCGCAGAACAAGGGCTATCAGAAGCACAAAATAACATTGGAGTCATGCATCAGAAGGGACGAGGCATTACTCAGTCTGATGAAGAAGCATTGAAATGGTACAGAAAAGCCGCAGAACAAGGAAATGTAACGGCACAATATAACATTGGATTCATGTGTGAAAATGGGAAAGGTATTCCGCAGTCTTATGAAGAAGCTTTGAAATGGTATAGAAAAGCTGCAGAACAAGGGTATGCAGCAGCACAGAATAACGTTGGATTCATGTTTAAAAATGGGAAAGGTATTCCTCAGTCTAGCGAAGAAGCATTAAAATGGTACAGGAAAGCCATAGAACAAGGCTATGCAACAGCACAAAACAACTTTGGTTTCATGTATCAGAATGGGCAAGGTGTTCCTCAGTCTAGCGAAGAAGCATTGAAATGGTATAGGAAAGCTGCAGAACAAGGGTGTGCCGAAGCAAAATATAACATTGGACTGATGTATCAAAATGGGCAAGGTGTTACTCAATCTGATGAAGAAGCAATGAAATGGTACCAAGAAGTGGCAGAACTAGAGTATGCGGAAGCAGAATATGATACTGGATTAATGTATGATAATGAGAAATACATTCCTCGTTTATATGAAGAAACCTTTCGCTCTCATAAAAAGGCCGCAGAACAAGCTCGTTCTGAAGCACAATGTCAGATCGGAAGCATGTATCAGAATGGGAAAAGTGCTCATCATTCCTTTGAAGAAGCATTGAAATGGTACAGAGATGCTGCAGAACGAGGATATGCAAGAGCACAAAATAACGTTGGAAACTTGTTTTATGACGGTACAGGGGTTCCTCAATCTTATGAAGAAGCTTTAAAATGGTTCATGAAAGCTGCTGAACAGGGGCATGCAGAAGCACAAAATAATATTGGAGTTATGTATTGGTATGGTAATGGCGTTACTCAGTCTAACAAAAAAGCACTGCTATGGTACAGAAAAGCAGCGAAACAAGAGCATGCCATAGCTCAATTCAATCTTGGATTTATTTATCGGATTGGTGTTGGCGTTCATATGTCTCATGAAGAAGCTTTCGAGTGGTACAGAAAAGCGGCAGAACAAGGGCATGCAAGAGCACAAAATAACGTTGGATCCATGTATCACAAAGGACTAGGCATTCCTCAATCCTATAAAGAAGCTTTGAAATGGTACAGAAGAGCAACAAAACAAGGGCTTGTGGAAGCGGAGTATAACACTGGATTGATGTATCGGGATGGTCAAGGCGTTCCTCAGTTTGATGAAGAAGCAATGAAATGGTTCAGAAAAGCCGCTGATCAGGGGCATGCAGCTGCACAAAATGACGTTGGAGAAATGTATGTTAGTGGTAAAGGCGCTCCTCAGTCTGATGATGAAGCTTTGAAATGGTTCATGAAAGCTGCTGAACAGGGGTACAAACCAGCACAAAATTATATTGAAATAAGAATGGGGAAGAAATATAGTAGACAGGTCAGAAGAATACATGTTTTTCCCTAGTTATTCTTTTCAATTGTTTGCCAGAATAATAATGAAATATTAACAAGTAACATTTTCCTTACTAAAAAAGCATGACGATTTGCACGCAAGAAACTATGCGCGGCTGATACAGGATGTTTTATAAGTTTGGTACGAACTTTGTGATTGAATAATTTTTCTCTGAGTTCACCAGTCAAGCTGAAACTTGGTAGTCTTATAGCCCAGTCATTCCCGTTTTCTGTGGGAAAAAGTTTGGCGTTTGGCCAAGTACTGAACGAGTTATGAACAGCAGAAAAAACATATGAATCTTGATGCGATTTGCTTGCAAATTACGGTAATTATGCAAACTTCTCTAAGAACTGAAAAAGGAATACAAGTCTTTCAACTTCAAAATAAATTTTTATCGAAAATGAATCATTATCACAAAAAATGTGCGAAAATCCGGTGGAGAGAAGTTCGGGGGGCGCGGCCGCCAATTAAGGTCACGACTGATGATTCGATCGTCAAAGCCACGCGTTTGCCGATCTGCTGCTCAGAATTTGATGAATACTTAGCCAAAGTTCAAAATATTTTTTTCACAAAAAATGCAAATCGCAGGACTATAAGTCTACCAAATTTCAGCCTGATAGATGCACTAAGGGAAATATTGTTCAAAAACAAAGTTGGTATCAGACTTATGGAACCCCCTGTACTAAAAAATTTGTACAATATCTGTTGCTGTTGGTGCCTTTACCGACCTGCTAAACAACTTCCATTGTGATCGGCTATTTGACTTGAACCGCCGCGGTCCTACTCACAGCTTCTGAAATCTGACTAGTCATCAATAAAAACTGAATAGTTTTCCCACAGGACCTTCGGTTCTTTAGAAAGGCTATGATATTCGCATTAAAAAGTTAGTCTTCCCTTTGTAAATTACTGGCCCGTTCTTATATACTTTAACCAAGTAAGAACTATGTTAGCTGTTCATATTTCATTCCTTAGCAAACACTTGAGAAAATTAATTTGCTACAAGCCAGTGATATCCTAAAGGGGATATTTGGCTTTTCACACGAATTGAGATCACCGTTTGCATACTTGTACGATAATTACCATTTGAATTTGCTAATTTGTCTCACAATGTAAGCTTGGTTTATTGACATTTGTGACCTATACACGTAGAAGTGTTTGTACAAGTTGATCGGACCTGAATAGAATCACATTAAATATTTCTCAATTGGAAAAAATAAAAGAACATGTAGCATAGAGGGCACAGAATTGCGATCATTTTATCGGTGCCACTTTCATCTCATCCATGGTGATCGCTGTCGTCGTGTGCGCAGAGCTGTATGATGCAGATGACAGGCTGAAAGAATAAGATTTATAAATCTGAGAAGGAAAACAATAAACAATTTGTTATGAACGTTGAACTAGATCGAGGCGCATGGAGTATAGAGATGCATATCCTAAGCATTGGAAACACAGTGTGGGGAAGGCGCGCGTAAGGTGCCAGGAAATGGGGATACTTAAAAAATTTGATCTTTCACGAGATAGTATTGGGCATTCGATTGGCTATACATTGGGACGGATCGAGCTGTGGATACAGACCGGATGTTGCAGGGAAAGAGCATAGGAGCGTCCACATCTCCCTGATGGGTTTGCAAAGTGGGAACCAGAATCTGGAGTGCAGATATTATAATTTTATAAGGGGGCTCATTGTAATTTATCCTTGGAAACGCAAATTTGTTTGAAAATCATAGAGCGGTAGTGTCCTTCTTCAAAAAATTGCAAAGTTGACACTTTTTTGAACAAGCACTGGACAGAACGAGATACGAGTCTGAGGCGAGCGCACACCCTCCCCATCAGTGTTGGGCGTTTGCATACTAGGTAAGTAAAAGTAAGTAAAAGTAACCTAGTTTCTAACTAGGTAGGTACCTAGTTTACACAAATACCTAGGTAATTACTCAAGTAAAACTAGGTACCTAGTTGTTTGAATAGCCGCTAAAATTCGTCACTATCATAGAACTTGGTGAGTGCGAGAGACTGGCTTCAGTACAAATATTTACTTCCCTGCGAGACGTTCTTCGCTCTCGACGCCTGATTAACGCAAGAGGCTAATTTTGTATGGTAAATGCTAAAAATGTGCACTTGCATATAGATACTACGACAGCGTGGATACCGAATGGTCTATTGGATGTGCATGTCATATGATAATGAAGGGT
>NIUQ01000646.1:0-44050 GCA_002796945.1 Plectus sambesii
CGTCTCGTAAATAATTAACATTTTTTGTTGATAATTGTTTGCAGTTGTATGTGTTTTCTAAAGCTCTCCTGCCAATGAAGCAAGAACACCAAGAACTTTCGTTTATCCTCCAATATCGTCAAAGGCTACAGCTTTAAAATTGGACAAAGATACCATTTCGGTTGTTTACGGGATTGGTGATTAAGTCGTGATCAAAAGCCGCCGGACCATTGTGCCCCTTCGAAGAACTCAAACGTCAATATTTAATTTTAAGTATTGCTTTCTCTTGCTCTCTACACACCGTTGAAATTCACCATATCATCAACTGAATGCCGTTTAGACAAACACGTACATATCGATCTATTTATGCATTGGAACAATGATAGCATACATCACAATAGCTCTCTAAATACGCACAACTAGTCGGCTAGCTCAAATCAGTTTATGATCACAGATGAATCAAGAGCAGAACAGACGCAAACACCAAGCGAGTAGGAAATTTGACCACGTCTTGGCTGGATTGCCACTTGGATACACTTAAAAGAAACCCCTTTAGCCTCTGTGAAAAGCCTCTCCGCATTTCGTGGCGATACTTTTATATTTTAGAAATGACGAAGTCAGTTGATATCGTCAGTACAATGAAAGAGAGCAGTACCGTAACTCTAACTACAGTATACACGCCGATATCGTTAAATTAAGTGACGTCAATCAAGAGAACCTTGTCATCTAGGATGCACATCTTGCGACAAAGGACAGGTTACAGAGGGCAGTAATGGAAAATTGATAGTTTTACCTACAAAAGAGTTTGTTTTTCCCGCCTCGGATTATGACAACCCTGCATCTCAGGGCAACACATAAGCGTATATAGAGGATAACATTTATGTAAATAATTTGTATGTAGAGGAATCTCTCGAAAAGACAATCGTAATTCAAATAGGATGCGTTGTGCTAGAAACTCGTTTCGTTGAAAAAGTGATCTCAAGATTACGGTATAGGAAGTGAATGTGCAAAACGAAAAATTGCTTAAATTTACATACGCGACTATCTCTTACATCAGATAAGTACAGGTCAAACAGGCATAAAACACGGTGGAACGGTCCATCGTCATATCGTCCGTTACAAAACCCAGTTATCCAATAATAGAGAAACGGTAATACAGTACATTATGAAATAATGCACAAAAATCATACGCCTCCGTTCGGAAAGACAACCCGGTGTTCAAAAGCTTCAGCAAAGGCACGTCTAGCATTTCAAATAAACTGCGAAATATTATCGGTATTTCAGCGGCGGTTCACGTAGCCTACAGAATTATGACGTCATCCAGTTTGCGAAATCCAGTTGCTCAGCCACTTGGATAATTTTGACACGCTTAAATGGGTGGCGCTCAGATATTTTCAGAAAATAGGGCTATTTCATACACCGTCTTTCATCATAATTTGTCACTCTTGCATTCAAGTTTGCCCAACTAGCGCCCTCATTCAATGCACCGTTGAATAAAATGAATGCAAGAGCGATGAATTATGACGAAAAGCAGAGAATTTAGAAATTTAATCTCACTGCCACCTAAATATGAATTTCGCAAATGATAATGCGGCGACGACTAAACAATCTGAGAGTCGATTCCTCAATTCTCAAAAGTTTTATCCGCACATCATCACCGTAGAAAAAAGATGCGCACTCTTTTGTTCTGTAATCGACGTGAACCGCTCGTCGAGCCGAGAAAGGTGGCGAGAATAGTTTACACAAAAAGTTAGGTAATTCACAGATTCATATCACAACCAAGGTGTCAAACGAATTCGATGCCTTCAAACTTGAACTGCCCTTTAAGCGGAGTTTCCTCCATTAGAACCTTGCCATGAACAGTGAACACGGTGATGTAAGAGGCAACCGGCACTCCATCTTTTTCTTCGGATTTCAATGCCACAATAAGTTCATCGTTGGTGCCTGAAAAGGCCAAAATAACTTAAATTATTACAGTAAATGGCTAATGGTGATGTTAAAGTGGCCTGTGTTTCATAATAGCTTTTTGATCGCTATTTCAACACGATTATAAAAGCTTCTGATTACAAAATGCTTCAGAATTTTAATGTCAAATCCAAATTATACAGAACAAGGCGATATTTAAAGGATTCTACACGAGAACAATTTTATCGCTGACAACAAAGATATATGCAGAGAATTCGAAAAATTGCACTTTTTAAAATTTGACGAAAATGTAGACAAAGTTGGCATAAAACGATGATGTTACAATGCTTCAATGGTAAACGAAACATAATGTCGATGGGTTTCAAGTTGATCCACAAAAACGATGGAATACGTACCAGGAATGAACTGAAAGGCGGAGAAACCGCGAGGCGGCGTCAGTTTTCCAACCTTGCGCACTTCTACGTGCTTAAAGTGTTCATCAGCGATCAACATCAAGTTAGTTCCTGAAACAGGGAAGAAGATATTACTACTGTATTTTACAAGTCACGTAAAAATCATTTACTGCATTTCGTGCTCGTCAAGGAAAGATTACGACAGGTAAGGTGCAAGTAGCGGCACCCTCAGTGACACTATTTTTGAGTTTAAAATGAAGACTAGATTATACCTTTGACAAGCGCCTAACACCAGTGGGCCAATTTTCCATAACGCCAATGCAAAACATAGGAGAACCTAAGCAACGAGTGGCTGCGCACGTCGTCAATTTTCTATTTTTTGCATGGAATGGCAAATTTGCCCCACTGGTATTAGTCACTTTTATACCTTTGGTCTCGTCCGCAGCCTCACTGTAGATCTCGTTGGAGGCGCGGCGCGGTAGGAAAAACCATTTGCCGTGAATATCCGACCACTGTCCCGATTCGAAGATCATGTATCCCGGGTCGGTGATGCCGGCGGCAGAGCGCAGCTTCTTGTAGTTGTCCACCCAGTTGACGTGTCGGATGTAGCCCGTGTGGCTGACCACCTAAAATACGTCATTTCAATCGTTAACTCTATCGGGAAATGTTGAGTATTTCCAACAAACGAGATCCTTTTAGGGAGAGTTTTCGAATTGTCCCTCTCGCAGTCGATTTTCATCCAAATATTTACTTGTCCTCAATGTATTATAGAGCGCATTTTCTGGCGCTCGAAAATGATGCAATAACGTTCACATCATTAAGGTTTTATTTACGGTAGTTCGGGTCCCGAAAGGAAAACTAAAGCGTGACGGTACTACGGACAGTGCGCACAGCACAGGGCTGTATTGGGATATTCTGAGAATGCATATTATCCTTTGAACGCACGAGCAAAACATAGTAGGACCGACCGATTGACGTATGTATGGGTCAGTTATGTAGACACGCCTTAGGTAGCCCCAAGAAACCAACAACAGCGAGAAATAAAGATAACTGGCCAAAGATTCCTACATTTCTTATATCCCCCAATGTAACACTAATCATATATAGAAGAATCGTTGAAACATACCTTAATCCACATGGGATTGTGATTGACGAAGACGCCTTCAGTGGTCGTCCATTCTTTGCCCAATCCACCTACGTAGAGAAGGCCATTTTTGGCTGCCAGCCATTCACCCTTGAAAGCTAAAACGATACGATGAGGTAATCATATAAACACTACTGTTATAGGGTCACGTGGATAACAGTTACTCGTAATGTAAGACGTGTGCTAACGGGTTATATATGCTTTACTTCTTTCGTACCGCCTTATATAGGATCCGGTAGAGGTGAGTAANACGTGTGCTAACGGGTTATATATGCTTTACTTCTTTCGTACCGCCTTATATAGGATCCGGTAGAGGTGAGTAATGACGCGATAGACAGAACATGTAACAGAGAGAATAGATGAATAATAGAAGAAACGCAAACATTGGAAAGGACAGGATAGATGAATAATAGAAGGAATACCTTTCGAACGGTTCACCCACCACACTACATGAAAAATAAACAGCGAGAAAATTGGGCAGTTTACAAATTGCATGCGCAATGTTTGCAATGGGGATCCATCAGACAGGGAATTTTGGTTTCTGTGTCACAGAAATGGGAGCCGCAGTGAATGGTTGGGGTAGGAAATACTATTTTGTCAACTCATTTCATAAATAGTATGCTGGCTCAAGGAAGATTATGAGTTGACCAAGTCTGCCAAACTGCATCGAATTTGTATTTGTCCTCTCAGTCGATATCGAAATGCTTCGTGCGAATATTATATAGAAATCGAATAATTCGACAACACAGCGTCAATTATTCTTCGTAATTTGTATATTTTGTAGTGTGAAAGTAAACGAATAAGCACTATAATCATGACAATCGTTTGGTAAGCTCTGTCCAGTCTTCTAGAATTTAATAAATATGTTCGACACCTCATCATTCAAAGGCCTTTAGTAATTCCATCATTTTAGTTGAGCGGTTACAACAGCATCAATAATAAATTGACTGTTTGACATTCAGTTGGTCAAATAGAATTACCTTTTCCATATAAGCCAGGGCCGTCGTTAAGGATCACCCAAGGAACAGCGGAGTTATCAACGATTCTGAAAAGTCTCATAATGCACCGGAATTAAATGATACATTTGTAATTTCTTCATCAAGAATAAGAAAATGTAATGTTGGTTTCACAATGGCATGGTTCAAGCGTGAAATTCAAATAGTCACTACATTTCCTTTTTTGGCTTCCTTGACACATACAAGATGATCCTGCAAAGATATGCGCACTATCGATCTCGGCGCTACGGTATACCCTTTCAGCGCTCTATTATTAAAGAAAACGTTCCGAATATAGGCAATATAGAATACTTTTTACAATCACTTCCTACCCTGTCATAAGGCATGCCAATATACGCCATTCAAGTTTAAAACGCAAAAGTGCATGACAGTACCTGTACAGTATGCCGGTGCGATCATCAACACTGATTAAATGACCGTCGAACACTTTGAAATCCGACAGTTCCATAGAGCGTCCACCCGAAGAGATAGTCGACTTGAGCTTTAACGTCTTGTCTTCATACCACTCAACGGACGCCTTACTACGTGCCTGAAGTCATAAATTATGTTGAACAGTAGCCAATCCAAACTGTTGAACTATAATAAACCCGAATTTTTAAACTTAACCCAACGATAATAATATTTTCAATACACTGCCAACCAATCACTGGGTGTGCTAATGTTATAATTAGGGTTGTAACGGGGACGGGGAATCGGAAATTCCGGGGACGGGGAATTTCGGGGACGGGGACAAATTCAGATTCCGGGGACGGGGAATTCCGGGGACGGGGACAAAAACAAGCGAAAAAAATTTAATTAAAAATGACTTAAAATGCATAATAACGTATCGACATAGTGTAAACCACACTGAACTAATATCATAATTATAAACTATGATGACTGAGTACGGAAAAATTTCAATTTTAAGGACGGGGAATTTCGGGGACGGGGACAAAATCAGATTCCGGGGACGGGGAATTCCGGGGACGGGGACAAATTGAAATTCCGGGGACGGGGAATTTCGGGGACGGGGACAAATTGAAATTCCGGGGACGGGGAATTTCGGGGACGGGGACAAAATGAAATTCCGGGGACGGGGACGGGGACAGGGAATCCCCGGGGAACGGGGAATTCCCCGTCCCCGTTACAACCCTAGTTATAATCCTCTCGCTTTGATAGCGCGCTCCCTATTAAGTGGTGGGTCTCCCTGCTGCTTCCTACTGTTCGTCTGGAAGGGCCACTCATTCTTTTTGCAGTGCCGACTTTGTGTTGTAACCCTCCTTCCTCTCCATTTTCTATCATTCCATTGACTGTTAGTAAACTTGAATACCGTATTTCTTCCAATAGACGCCCTCCCTCCAATAGACGCCCCCCTCTAATAGACGCCCCCCTCAAGCCTTGATTGAAAAAATAGACGCCCACCCTCCAATAGACGCCCCCCCCCCCAAGTAATCGTCCCTCTCTAGGACAATTAAAGTAATCAATGCCTATGCAGTGTAGGTCAGCACTGAACTCCCATTCATATTCAACTAGTGATATTACACAATCCTTTTATTTATGAATTATATTCTATGCTGAAATAACAATTGGAAGAAAAAGATGCCTTCTCTCCAACTAACGCCAAGTTTAAACACCGGTTGAAATAATAGACGCCCTCCCTCTAATAGACGCCCCCCTCCAATAGACGCCCCCCTCAAACCTTGATTGAAAAAATAGACGCCCTGGGCGTCTATTGGAAGAAATACGGTAAGCCCCCGCTTGAATCGGTTTCCTCACACGGCCAAGTTGCAACAAATAATATCCCTCAATTAGTTCATCCGCAGTTAGAATCATCAGACAGGAGTTCAAAATCGGTATCATTGCCAACATTTATATGCGATTAGTGCTTGCTTGAAATGTCTTGTCAATCAGATTTCATATGGTCATCGCTGCTGGCTGTACTGCGAATGCCTTGGCGGGAATTTCAAAACCCACATGAATACGTGCAAAAACAGACAGTAATCAAAGTCATCCATCAAACTGCATGTAACTATAGAAAACGAATTTAAATAACCCGCCAAAATTAACCTTATTCACGGTGAGAATGCCGTATTTTGTGAAGCTCAGCCAGGCATTCTTCTCGTCTTTCGACATGCTCTCATGGTCCAAGTCGGTTACGACAGCTATGGTATACACTGTACTACCGTCGTCCAATTCCACCGGTTTAGACAGCGGAGTTGAGTTATATGCTGGCCAATCTTTGGCGCCTGAATAAAGACAAAGTTCAATCGGAAGATTTAAGTTGTGTTAACGGTTGAAGGAAAGAGATAAACAGAGTGATATTCGTTCGGTACTTAGGGATCGGCCAAAATTATCGGTATATGCCATTTCCACTTTAAAAAAGAACACTATTTAATTCAAAGAGGGCGTTTTCCAAATCAAAAAGGACATTTTTCTAGTCGAATTGATATAAATAATGTCCTTTTTGAAGTGAAAAATATCCTTATTAAAATGCAAAAGAAGCAAAGTAGTTCTCGCGAGTTCGCACCCCGTATAATTACAGCTTTTGGGCCGGTTTCACATCGCTTAGTTTAGTTATAGTCGTACTTAAGGCCTATCCTTCATCATTGCGTTAAGTACGACTTTAGCTTAAGTACGCGATATGAAACCGGTCCTTTGGCTGGCTCCCGCCAAGCTGCAACTGTCCGAGTTTCACTGTATAAAGTACATGTTAGATACCTGGAGGGCATTCATGGTCGTTCGGCAGTCCAGCCAACATGGCAATAAAACAGGCAACTACGACAACGGACAAGCCAATGCCCAGTCGAGTAAGAATGCGGCAGCTATCATCCCCCTTGCCATTCAGGCGGTGCGCCGGCGGTTTTCTGGCTGCCGCTCTCCAGTCTGTTGATGATGACGAAGATGCCGTAGACATTCTATTTCTGCAATTTCATATACTGATGATGACCGGTTGACAACTAATAAATCGAAAACTTTATATACTAATAACTAGATTGTTATGCATATTTAAGGACAGCAATTAAAATGCGCCCTATGTTTTCGTAGTCTTCAAACGCGCCCTATGTTGCACCTTAACATACTGAAAATATCCAACATAGGGCGCGTTTGAAGACCACGAAAACATAGGGCGCATTTTAAGTATTTATAGGGCGCGGTTTTAGTTTTTTCCCATTTTTTATACTGCGAATAAGCCATCGAGATTAGTTAGTAACAATTCCAAGTGTAGGGAGTGCCATATGCGGTCTCATAAAGATGGCTATAAAAAAATCTGTTATTTTATTTTAATGAAATAAATACTAATGCACAAAGTCATGCTAGGATTAGTAGAATGAATGTTAACGATATCTTACCGAACTTTCATCGTTACCGATAAATTTATTCCGTATTGTGTATAATTTAATTTTAATTCAACTGTCACATAATCTTTCCGTAATTATTGTATTGACTAATTTTGTTTAGTTCATATAATAGCTTCCTGGCAGCTAAAACATGCACGCGATGATGTGAATTCGAATTCATACGATCGAGAATACTTCAAATGGACAAAAGCACGTTTAACAGTGACTAATACACTAAAAAGTGCAAAACTCATCACAACAAACTTAATCGATAACAAATTACAAATTTGAGTAAATGGGAGGAACAAAAAATTGCTATAAAAATAAGAAGCAAACGCTTCGCAAGTCAAAAAAGAAGAAAAACTCGCTAAAACTGAAGCTATCAAACGATATTTTGTATTTTTATGAAGCGCTGCTCTCTGTTTATCGCTGAAAACATTTGCTATGAAAGAATGTTTAATGTTAAAATTGAAGACACATTACTCACCCACCGTGAGCCCGCAATTTAATGTTGAGTTAGTTACAAAATCGGTTATTATTCCGGAGTAACAAACATAATCACAATCAGCGCTATCTACACACGATAATGCATAAACAAAAAACTCTCGTTTTGAAACTTTTGCAACTTTGGTTTCAATCGATTTGCAAAATTTCATTCTGCCACACTTGTTAAGTGCTCAATTGCGATTTGTTTTCTATAGGGAAAATTTTGCACTGAGTAACGGCAAAATAGCCTTTCCTGAGACTTTCCTTGACGTGCTGCGTGCTAACGATAGGTTAAATTTGGCGTTCTACGTTATTCGGTCTCGACGCTAGTTACTGATCGAAAAATCTCTCCTATAAGTTATGCTTTTTACGATCAGCTTACCTTAAAACACTCTTTAAAGTTGTCTTCTTTTATAAATTCGCGCCAGTATCCGATGGCTCACCGACCAGATTTTAAAACTTTCGCTGCAATAATTCAATAATATTAGCATATTGAAAGCATTGTGAAACTGTAGTCCGCAACAATAAAGCTAAAATAGTGTCTATTTTACGCACAGAACGCGCATCACTCAAGCAGGGTTTAACAGAGTGACGCGCTTTTGCTGTCTGCGGCCGCACTCTAATCAGCGATCAAACACCTAAGACCGCAGGAAACTAGTATGAACTGAACAACTGGCGAAGACACGCGCAAATGTATTATATACACAGAGAGCGCATAGTTTGTGTCCCTAAACTACGCACTTCAGATATCACAAATCACTGTGTAGTTCGCGTCATCGTTGTCGACCGAACCCATCGCGCACTAACCGAAGATGCTAAGGCTTTGAGCCTTATCAATTGGGTTTTAGTGACTAATGTGCTATAAATAAATTATATAAGCAATGAATAAAATGCTTTTGAATAACAAACGTACGTAAATAAGAGATCGAAAAAGTTTAAATATAAATAAATAATTTCCAAGCGTCCAAACTGCACATTAGTTCTTAAATTGTTTATTATCAAATAATTGTATCATAATTTTCAATTGATATTTATAATTTCTAACGACTGAACTAATAAAATAAAACAAAACTTTCGATCCTAATTCAAAAGGAATAGACGCTGCGCATATATCTGACACAGCACAACTACATAAAATGAAAATAAAAATCTTACTTTCACAACCAACGGAAAGATTCGTTTAATGAAGCGCAAAGATTTGCCATCAATAAATGGCGGTATACGGTAAATCATTACGAATAAGGGTGCAAAGCCATCGTTCGATACAAAGAGATCAAAACAAAGTGGATTTGTTCAAATCATTTATTTCATAAAAAACACGAACTTAAAAAAACAACCACAACAAAGAACGCTTCATGGTTGTTCATTCGCAAGCACACAAAAACGCAACAATCATTTGCATGGTATCAATCAAGAACAAATCACATACTGCAAAATATTACATTATTGCTGCACTTCAAGAAAGAGTCGCGCAAGGTCTGAAGAGGTCAAATCAACATGGCATAGTGTCAATCTTTCTTAAAAGTACGACAATGCAATGCTTCCTGGACTTGACTGACAAATCACAATTCTCGTACGGCTTAAATTTTGGGAAGGTGACGAGGGAGACAAAATTTTGTTCAGCAAGGTGCTTTTTAATGATTCAACTTATAATAATCTAACAACGGGGATAAATAGGCTTGATCATCGAACATTAGTCAATTCAATGATTTGGGCGAAATTATGTAAAAGAAGAGATAAGATTCAGCCAGCGGTAATTTCAAAAGACAATTAACGCAATGTAAAGCGATAAAGGTCGTCCCTCAAGTTGGTTTAGCCAACCTTCCCTCCACTCAACCACACAATCTTTGAATCGTCCGATAAAGCGCCGACGAAAGATCCACATCAATGAGTCATCAATCACCGGAAACCTTCGCTTTGGTCTTCTTTGCCTGCTCAGCGGTCGTATCAGGACGCGCGCGTTTGTTGCCACCGGCTTTGGAGTCGACCTCTGCTTCCTTCATCGCCTTCTCCAACTCTTTCGTGAACTCTTCGACCGGACGCACCTTCCAAACGTGATCGTTCGGTCCGCACAGCTTCTCTCTTACTGAAATTGTTCAAGTCAAAGAATGTTCCTTCACGTCGTAGTATCAATCACAATAATTCAGTAAAAAGAATATTGTGTTTTAAGGAAAATGAATTTAGAAGACGTCACCGCTATTATACAGTTTGCTGAGACCTCCAATTGGCAGATCCACTTGCAGTGATCCAACATTTTGTTTGCATACAAAGCGAACCTTTGGCAGCTTCTTTGCGTCTCTCGAGTGATACGAATAAGTTGCTATCGTTGCACCAGTTGATGTGAACATCGCCAAAGGGGGAGAAGAGGTTCAACACGTCCTTGTTCGTCCAGTGCACTGTTTCGTCCAGCGAAACGTGAAATACGTGAGATCTAAACAATAACCAAGTGTTAAAAGTATCTAAAAGTAAATGGTTCGCTCACCTGTCGGGTGCTTGACAGCCTTTTACGCTGAGATCAAGGCCAGAAATGTCTTGTACTCGGGGAATGGCAAGTCTGAAACAGGAATGTATTATTGATTCACGTACTTGAACATTTGACATGTGATCGGCTTTAATAAATGTTCATTTGACCTTGTCAAATGGCATAACTATTTACAAAATTTAATCGCCTTTTAAATAAGACATTCTGTTTGCGCGGTAATAAACGCACAAACGCGTCCACATCATGTTTCAAGAAAGGTACTAAAAAAAGTCATTTATCCGTTTTAACAGTCGGCATCATGGAACAATAAGTGACCATAAATATGATAACTAAAAAATGAAGCCATAATAAGAAAATAATAACCGCGTGAACTACAACTTCAAAAAAAGAAACTTTTAGCGCTTACTTATTCACGGTAGTCTCAAAAAGACTCCAAAAGATTTCGCTCGAAGTTTTGTAAGGCGTACTTGTCCGTCCTGCAAAGATAATGAGAGGATTTAATAATAATAAAAGTAGAGTGAACATCTTTTATACCGATAAATAGATGATCAGTCAAAATTACCGCTCTAAGTGAAAGCATTATGAGCAATTCTGCTGTAACTCAAATTGTTTTTTACAGTAATGAAAGGAAACGATCAAGTTGATTACCGTTTTGTACGAATCAGTGTGACTATCGAATGCGCTTATGAAAGCCCGCCTACTATCAAATACTAGTAAGATGTATTGTTAAAGTCGAGCTGATTCAAACAGCACGCGCGACACAAGCTTTAGAGAGCCGTGTCAATTTCAAAAATATTAGCTTTTACATTCCTTTTCATAAAACAAAATTCAGCAACTCAAGAATGAACTAATAGGAGATCAGACGAATAAAACTGAGCCTTACCAAGGTAAACAGCCAACTTCAGAAAGACGACGCCTGTGATGTACGCATCGTAACCCGCGTCATGAAACGACCCGCTAACTTCGAAAGCCTTCTCAGTCGGACGATAATCGACTTCCGGAAATGGACTAGAATTCACCTTCTTCCACAAATCACCCAGCGACGGATTTGTTCCCGAGACGGCCTAAATAACAAATAAAAGTTAGAAAACGTTTCATAAATTTGAATTTCCGCCTAAAGTAAAATGGCGGGAATTAAAATTTGCGTGATGAGACAAACCCTCAGTTGCGGCAGCGCGCAGAACGACTTAGTATCGACTACGGTAGGCAGATGAGCCTTGAGACTAGACAGAAAGTCCGCGTAGTGTACGGGCAGATCGAAGCAGAATGCCTTGCACGTATGCAGCAAATCCATCAGCATATTGTGGCCGATGATTGGTTTACCCTAAAATTCAACCACAGGTACAAAGGATTTACATTAATGCGTCAATTATCTGCTTCAATGAGAATATTCTTAGAAACGCTTGTGCGACAAGTCGATGATGCACAAGAGAAATAGTAGAAAAGTGATATTGATTCACTGCGAACAGTCCATGAAGCGAAAGCTAATGGGAAAATACTGACACCATAAGGAAGTTGTCGGTCTAAAACCATTTCAGGTACAGCGAGCAACTGCAAAAAAGTCTAAACGCGAAAGAGCCATTTCGTTGACTTTAAATTTAAAAAGCTTGTCATATCTTACTTCATAATGATTACAGTTAATATCTGTTTATCACAGAAATCAGCCACACATAGATAAAATTCATTGCATGTGAAAATGGCATCAAGTTTAATAAATGTAAAAACCGACTCACCGATTTAGTGATCATCTCCAATATGCGGCAAAATCCCTTGGCATTCTCAATATCCTTCTGAAACAAAAGAAATTGTGTGACTTTTAGCATAAAAGTGTATGACATGCAAGTAATAAATTGCATATTTTATATGAATAACAATTAATGATTACGTTGGCAATAAAAACAAATATCGTATGTCTTCTAATAAACGCTCCCCTGAAATTAGATTGAAATAATAAACTTTCAGGGCGTTCATTAAAAGAAATAGGGATCGTAAAAAATGATCCCAACTTCTTTCTTATTAATACAAGGATATTTTCGGAAACTAACCACTTCATTGTCCAAGTGGCGTTGCCGGTGCGCACTGTTGACCTCTTTTTCGGCGCATTTATAGGCTCGCAAAGGGCAGTTCTGCTGTCGTCCTACAGGTAACGTTTCAACGTATACCTTCCAACCATATCTGTAAGAGATGTAAATGTAAAAGGAAGAAATTTAATTACATTCGTGCATTTACATTCCTTTTTACTAAATTGGCCCCACCTCTTAAGACGCTAAGATTGTTACTATTCACAGTATGACGTAAATTAATAAGTGACATTGATAGAGTTCAACAAGAAAACAAGAGTATACCATAAAACACAATTCTTAAGTCTCCAAATAACCTTGGACCTTCATATCTCCTCCACACTTTTGTCCACTTGAAGCTTGCTCTGATAAGATAATGTTCTATGACAGCAAACGCAAATTTTCAGGTTGATCTTTTTTCACTAAATCTCCTGTCAGTCTGCCNTTTTGTCCACTTGAAGCTTGCTCTGATAAGATAATGTTCTATGACAGCAAACGCAAATTTTCAGGTTGATCTTTTTTCACTAAATCTCCTGTCAGTCTCCCTGAATTTTAGTAATCTTGATTTAGTTATACAAGTGGCTTACTTAAAACGGGACGGGATAAAAGTGGACGGGGTAATGCAAAGAGATAATTTGAAAGTTAGCCGATGAGCAAATACTTAAATCAGTCAGTTATTCCCTCAAATTATGCCGCAACAAAGTGTTGGAGAGATTCATTTTATTGCAACGTATTGATCACTGAGTTCACTGGGGAGAAGCGAATAGAGTGAAATATAACGTTTAAAATTTAAGCGCTAAAAAAAGTGTAATGGGTTACAGGAGCTATGCTTTCTTACTTTTCTCTTTCAAGTACGCATCATATCAAGTATAATCTGTTTTCCTTAAATATAATAACTTTAATGTTTACTTTGATTCCAACGACTGGGCGACGATCCGTCGTTCGTAACTGAAACAGAAATTATTAACAAATGAAGCATTCTCTCAAACAAAAAATGTGTCAAACTGGAACGATGATGGGCGAAATTGAGTTAATGAACTCTTCTTACATGCCAAAAATTGTAAAAGTAATAATAAATTTGAAGGAAGTTCAAACTCAATTAGACTTCCGTTTAATATTATTCGAATTATATTTATTTCAAAAAATCAATATCTTACCAAATCGTGTACGAAAATCTTTTTTTCATATAATCTTCGAAATGAAACTCAGCTCAACATTTCATAAAAGCTTTAAAAGATCCATTCACAGAATTAAGAGAACATTGATCAAATCGAAATTTAAACTTTTATCTAATGTACTGCACCATAAAGGTAGTAAATAACAAAAATCAGATTCTGAAGTTATAAATGAAGTTGCCAAAGGTATATTTATAAACTTATCGTTAAGAATAAAGTAAAGTGAACTGACGCAGCCAGATCCGGCACTTCCAAGAAATCTTTCTTATTCTCGTCTTCCGTCATAAACTCATCCACCGTTTTTCTAAAAAAATTTGTAGATACACTATTATTCGTTTCAGTATTACATTATCGAGCTGTGCTGTACATTCAATGTGTCTATGAATTAACCCTATATTCGAATATTAATCTCTCGTCTTGCAGAGGCCCCACGAAACATGCGGGAACAATTTAGTCACATTTTTTCAATAACAAACAAGAAATTTCGCTAGGCACTGTAATTGGCAAAGATGTGCTCGCATTTCGATGCATGAACACTATTTTTTTTACCAAGAATGATAGTTTTTTCTTGCTTTTAACGTGCGTAAATTGATTAAAAAAGTAGTGCTATCGACTTTCGAAGTAGTTTACCAAATTCAATCTAATGTTTACTGATCGGCAAGTAACAACTATAAATGGATACTTTCACTGACTTACAGTATCTTTGTGACGAGAACTTTCATGCCATCGGGCACCTTCACCATTTGTGGCGATTCGTTCGCTTCCTCCCGAATCTTGTGGATTCGCGTCAGTTCCTCTTTATAGCGATCGATATCTTGCTAAAACGGACATGGTGAAAAAGCTCAAATTCAACCAAAATTGTACTTCCCCCTCTTGTACTCATATATGTGAGTAATCTAAAAATATTAAATTACTGCAACTGAACACAACTTGCGGAAGCGAGGGTCAAAGATTTAACGCTTTTAAAACACCGTAAGAACTAGAATATACATCAAGGCTTAGCTCTACTTAACCACTCACTAATTTGTAATTCGAGATGTAACCGTTTCAAAAGTAACGCATGTCAAAGAAATCCTTTCATCTAGTTAAGATTGCAGTAGATTATATGTGAAGAACTGGAACGATACTCCAAGACACGCTCCAGAAGAAAACACTCTTGTTTTTCGTGCCGGTCTTCAGCGAAGTTAATAAATTAAAACTAAAACTAGCATAATAGTACGGATTCTCAATATAAATATAAACTGGTTCTTAACTGAGCCGAAATAAGAAACCAAACAAATTTCGTATTAACTTTTCCTTCGCGCATCGCACTGAGACATAAAGGTACCGTGCGTTTATTAAAAACTAAATGCAAAATAGTACTAAAGCATAAAAATGGAATGTAAAACAGCGTTACTTGGCGCAAATATCCGACGCCCTTGCATATCCACTTGTTGAAATCGAACCCGTGCGATGACAACATTTCAAACGAGTCGGGCTGAAAATTACTCAAATTAACGCAAAATATTCGTCCTATCATCACATTTAACATTAATAATGAAAGCGTTAAGATTTTTTCGAGATTCTTGATGAGCATAACATGAAATATTGAATGCAATGGTTTATAAACGGGAATCAGTATGAATACACGGATGGAAGTAATTTATTACAGTAATTATCGTATGTATTAATAATCAAAACAGTCAACTGCATTAACATCATCGCTAATCTCAAAGGCGCGCGGGAAGTCTCAGTCTGTTGACCTGATCAATCTCAAGTTTTAAATCTCATTCAATAACGCAAGAGAGTCGAGGCAACCTCGAAACATAATAGTAAACACGTAAACAATAGCTCTAAAAAGTGGAAAATAAGAAAAGCCTTAATCCGCTAAACTATAAATACAGCACAAATCCATGAAATTCAGATATTTACCTGGAATGAACAAGCGGAGCCGCTCGCCATGGAGCCCGTGACTCGCATCGACTCAAACTTCTTCGGCACCCGCGGGTATACGTAGCAAGTGAAGCAACTGTACTCATAGCTGAAAGTCAAAATTATAACATACATAAACCATTTTCAACTGTAACGACTACTTCTCCATGATTGTTTATGAACAAGCGCATTATACGCCTACATGAAATTAGTGTTTAAAGTTCATTAATTTATGTATTTTAGGGTTCAGAGCTGCAATTACTCTCTGGCCACAAAGCTTATATAGCGAGCACTAAGGTGGTAAGCTTGTGAGAGTTTCGACCGTGAAACACAAATCGGACAAGTTTGTACTGAAGTATAAATGTTACAACTGTACTGCAACATTCTGAAACATGGAGGAAACCGAATGTCGAGTATGAAGACTTTTGGAAGACAGCTAAACTCGATTTCCAATCTTTTTTGAATCATTACATCATTCGCGAAATGAATCAACAAAATAACATACTAAAATGAGAGTCCAAAGTGTACTTTGAGACAGAATAAAATCAGAATTTTGAGAGGGCAGGGATTCGGAAACGATTAATTTTCCTGTAATAGCCCACTATAAAAGCAAGAAAATACAAGTTAAGAGGCAGTTATTCAAAGACAATCTCCAAGCAAACTCTTAATGAATGTACCGATTTTCTTCCTTGATGAATTTGAACGCGCACAGGCCGAACTGCATAAGTACAAACTTTCCAACGTTCTAAAATATAATTGTGAGCCATACGTTTAAATACTGTCTGCATTCATAATGCAACATCTAGCAATTCGCGAAACATTGATCAGAAGAATTATCACTCCAATAAATAGAAAAAAGGCAATTCGATAAAATGTTCCACCATACCTGCCTGAACTTGCCATAAATCAACTCGGGTGTGTCGTAAGGGCCTACGCTGGTATTACCCTTTCCCAGACCGGTAAACTCGCAGTCAAAAGAGAGAAAATCCGCTTCGGTGATCGCCTTCTCAATCACAGGCAATCGCTCTTCGAAATCTGCAAATACATTCAAAATTTGCCGATCAGTAACAAGAAATCTTCAATCGAATAAGGCACGCTGATTCAAAGATCGACAGCGCTTTTTCCTATCAATTTACGCAAGTGAAAACCAAGAAACAACTATCATTCTCGGTGAAAAACGGTAATCATGCACCGAAAAACGAGCTCGTATTTGCCAGCTCAAGTCCCTGCCTCGATTCTTGCTAATAATCAGAAAAAGAGCGGATTATAAACATGTCACACAACTGTAATAAAACGTGCTACAGTATATCAAAAAGTAAAAAAAATCAATTTTAGTTCATTTTTCGCGATTATGAAATACCGTCGACGTTAAAAAACTTCATCTTAGCACTCCTTTAAGTGTCAAAGAATGAAATTTGACTTGTTACGAAATAAAAACGAAAGATATTTACAAACAGGATAAAATCACTTTTATACAATTCATTGTAAATGAAAAACATCACTGATATTAAACATATATTTTAATGAATCCGATAAGTGCAAGAGTTTACGCTACAATGTACAAGACAACACGATCATGGCTTGATAGAAAAAGATAGGATTCGATTACATTTGGGATAATAGATTGTACGCATCATTCGTTTAAAAAGAACAATTGGTAATTATCGAGAAACGATTCGCTATCTTAGTTGCAAAGTCAATCAACATTATGCTGATATGCTAGGAGAAATAATGTACAAAATCAAGTGAAATGTTGACGAACGGTGTTCAAAGTCAATCGATACAGGTAAAAAATTACATTTTGCTGTAAATGACAATTGCTTCAAATTGTCAGAGCAATTCAGACAGTGTAAAAAGTATTGTGGGGTGATTGTAAAAAAACAGATTTGCATAAGATGGAACGGGACAAAAACACTTACTATCCGATGTTATTTCCATGACGAAGAAATGACGATTGCTCGCGTTGAAAAAGTTTAGTTTCTCTTTCAGAAAAGCGATGAATTTCTTTCGCTGACGTCTTCAATGCCTTTGTCGGTAAACTGCTTCAAATAAACGTATGTCAAACGAATACTGCACGCAAACACAAAATCATTTGCATTTCGAAATATGGCCAACTCAAACTTTTATAGAGCGCGGCAGATGATTTTTCGTATGAGGGCGATACGCCACTTTTGCCGGGAAAATTGCCTATAGACTACTTTGAGGGCTTATTTCGGCAATCGTCACAACGTTTCCTTTCGGTTCAAGGTTGGATAAGCTTAGGTGATAAGAATGCCAATCAACCGCCACGTTTCGGTGAATGAGAGCGGGAAAATGAATGAATGACGTAGTGACGACCGTAACTGAATTGTCTCAGACAGCACTAGCTTCGCCAGATACGAATACAGAGCCGAAACATACTTTTCAGCGCGAATTTTTGAAATAATTTTATACAATAAAGAAGCGATATTTCCACATAGCACTGTTCTTTTACTCGACGCTTTTTGTTGCGGTATTTGATTGCTTTGATTGGAATATAACATACTCGAACAAGCCACCTTTGTCTTTGCTACAAGTAGCAGGGACAAAATGCATGGAACCGTTACTCGTTATGGTTGGCTATTAGATATGGTTATAAGTGCACATTGCAACTTCTTTGATGCAGCAGTAATGTATTTGCTTCACGGAAAACTATCACTTGTCAGCATATAAAAAATATCACTTTCCCACAAAGGTATGCGTCAAAAGCTATCACGTACGATTAACTTCTTATCACTTCCCACGTATGAGGCAGGGTTGCCAGGTCAAAAATCAATTTTTAAGACAAATTTTTTGAAATTTAAGAATTTTTTAAGACAAACGCTTCCAATTTAAGGCAAAATTTAAGACAAGGATATCTCATCGTTTCTGCGAATTTTTCGAAATTTCTTTTTTTAATGAAAAAGTAGAGTAGGCTTTAGTGGTAACATCTGATCTCCAAGAAAGAGAAAAAATGACAAGACAACTGTAAATTTTCAGCGAATGACAAAAAATTACACGTTTGCCTGCTGCTTTTTTGTCTTAAAATTGTTTGTGTCTTATAAGATTTAAGACAGAGCACCAAAATTTAAGACAAATTCTTAAATTTTAGTGAAAATGGCAACCCTGGTATGAGGTATAAAATGCAGCTATTTGTTTGCAACGACACGTTAAAAGGTGTGCTCACGATGGTGAGATAAGTTAGCGTTTAAATTTAGACTCAGCACATCTTTCTGGCAAAATAAAAAATGATATATTCTCCTCCAATAGCACGTCTCTCTCAAAAATCTTTTTTTGAGGCAGCAAGACACTTCATTCTTTATCAATAGCACTGCCTAAATCTGAACAGCTTCAATGTCCATCAGTGCTGTAATTCAGTTTGAAACTTGGTTTTTAGGGCGGATATATTCATTAATTAACTTTATGAAAAGGAGAATATTCGATTATTCTCCCCGCTCTATTAATTAAATTTGTAACTTGGTCGCAACACTGATGCCTACTACATTTCTTGCACGTGAAAGGGGCATGGCAGAAAATTTATCTTGAAATTTGTAGAATGTAATAAGGCGAAGGTGTTTTGAAGCGTTTAACTAGGATGGTGACCGGAAGATTGTTTTAATGGCCATAAAACCACGCGGCGCTGCTACACGGTGCTTCAGCTTTACGATTGATTCACATTTGTTACGATCTTCAATCTCGATGGGAGGTATCGTATAAGATAAGGCAGTTGTACAACCCTTTGAATGTTCGTTTTGATTACACCTATACATGCGATCGGTTGTCTCGTTCAGTATCCTAAGGCTCATCAACACTTAACGATTTTGTAAACTTTGATCCACAGTAACAATGGGTTACACAACAAACACTAATTCTGAAGCTTGCAATAAGCCGCCCATATGCTGTATTCCCCCACTGAAAGATAGATGGCCCACTAATCCTGGTGTACGACTAGGATTGAATGTATTTTGCTACGTAACACTGCCAGTGTGGATTCTGCCGGCGCTTTTTATAATCTTGGTGAGTAGAGTTCTTAAAGTGACCTGTTCGGTAATAGCATAAAACTGTTAAAAATAACTGAAAAGTTGTTGGCCGAGTTTCAAGCAGTATGGTATAGTTCACTGATCACTCTCTGAGAGCGGAGCATGGAAATGTCCACTTTTTCGATTCCTCCACGTCGAATCCAAATTCCCGATCATCTGCTTCTGGGTAATTCGGGGAACCGGGAAAGTCAAACTGGAAAACACGGAAAGTTATGTTGAGTGATAGTTAAAGGCCTTCTTGATTGTTATTTTTGTAAAACTTAATATTTTTCATCGAAGAGGAACTATTTCAGCCCATGTGGTGCATGAACGGATGTAAATGCGCCAGTCAAGCTGGGTAAGTTGTTTTTATTAAAAACAAACTGGAATTTATTTCATGGCTACATACATTGTGTTGTTGGAATTGAGAGATAGATTTAAAAGTTTTAATTACATGCAACTGCATATCATTTCATCTCATTTTGAATTGTATCAAAAAGAACCTTCTATAGTTTACTGGAATTCACTTTTAAGACGAGACTTTCGGGTGGTGCACGATTTTTTAGCTGCTGGCATTGGATGCGGGTGAATTCCAGTAGATTTGACGGTCTAAATTCAAAATGTTCGCTGACCCTTTACCGTCTTGTAAAATATCAAATTCACCGATCAATAAAATTAAGCGAACTAAAATTGCATTGGACAAAAATGATGTCAAATTGCTACATTTGTAAGAAGCTCGTAAATGAGCAAAGGCTCTGTCAAAAATGGGGGCTTAATTTAACAAAGCAGCAATAGTTTTCGGAGGAACACAATCACACGCCAATTGCTCACGCTTCATGCTAAAGGCGCTCATACGTTTATGCGCAGCGATAGTTTGCATTTTTTCTAGCTAATTAGCCCGTCATAAAATACCGCATCAATTTCTTCACAGCTCCCGTTACAGCATGAACACCTCAAGACACGGTGATAGTAACTTGAGCGTTTAAACCGAGGGCACAGCTTTAGTGAGGCACTCTTCTTTTGCCGCCTGAAAAAGAACCAAAAATCTGTCTTCCTTCATTTCAAAAATATTGCTTAATACTATACCCCCCTTAAACAAGCTGGTCTTCACTCTAAGCCCGTCTCTACTGATGCAATCAGTCATATTTATAGTGCTTCTGCGACTACAACTGGTGGAGCGACGTCCGGTGGAACGGCTGGTACAGCAGGCGCGACCGGCGGTGCTGCCGCTACTGTTGGCGGCGGCCTTAAACTTGGAACAGTAATAGTTGCCGTTGTTGCTGGTAGCATCACCGGAGCTGCTGTGACCGGAGGCGTTGTCGGGGGAGCCGTCATAGCTGGCAAAACTATTATTGATCATATCAACGAAGATAACGCCTTGAACACTACCGGTATGTTACACACTATAATTTGGACTGAAGTACTCAAGGTGTCACGCACTTTGTTTTTATACGTTTATTTTTCAAGCGAGCGACATATGCATGCATTTGAATATCAGAGCGCTTTGGGAATGTGTAATCAGGAATTAAGGTGATGGTATCGAAAACAAAAACGATCGTCATTGCACCCCATGGGGCCAATGTGGGCTTGTTTAAGGCCCTTACTGCCTAATAGTATCCTTCCACATTCGGTTCAGGCATCCACCTATTCATGCCAAAATTCCGCACGCGCAGTTTTCTCGCTCTCACATTGTAATTAAAATAGGAAATAGTTTTAGTTCCCTAAATTCCTGCTCGTATAAATTGATTTTCATCTTTTCATTTTTAGTGGCGCCGCCAGGACCTTCTACAATAAGTTATCCAGGGACTCTTATCCCAGTTTTTCCGACCGGTACAGCTCCATTCATACCAGCTAGCAATCCTACTACTCTTCCTAATGGGATTTTGACAACAGTAACGACTGATAATTCTACTACTACTACTGTAGTGTCGGGCTCAACCCCTTTCTCACCAATTCCCACCGACAACAATGCAACTAATTCAAATTTGCCACCTACAACAACAACAGTACTTCCTAGTATAACTAATTCAACTTCGCCACCGCCGTCTTCAACAACAGCAGCAATAACGCTTCCTAGTATCAATAATAGCAGCATTCTGAGGCACACTTGGCGGCGAAGAGAGAGATTGCAGTATCTTAGCAAACGAACGAAGCGATCCGACTCCGATGTCGAAACGCAGGTAGTTCAATTACCAAGTGGACGACCCAATATGCATCATCATCGTAAGATAGAAACTCCTTCAATCTTTCGAGAAAGTGTAGGCGTATTCACTGTCTTTAATCGTATTTTATATGCTTAATTTTTACAGCATAGGGATACCACGCCAATTATAATGCATTGGACAACATCATCTTTTCTCCGAGCCGAACGTTCTATGATGTTTCTACATGGAACGCCTCTGCGTCGGTTACGTGGCTGGCGATCGAGCGTCGTTCGTCAAACGTCATTCCATAAGCGGCAGGCCACTGGTCGAATTTTAGAGCTTTAGTTCAACACGCTCATAAAAAATAAAGTCTTTAAGGGTGCAAATTTGAACAAGAACTAACAGGTTGTTAGAATAAATCTTGATTTCAGTTAACACAAAAAATAGCCTATGATATTTACATTTTAGTTTAGGCACGTTGTGTACTGATATTGCCTTTGTTTTACGGTTTCTGAATTTCTCGAAAATATTCTTCAGCCAACGTTCGACAAATTTTGAAAACAATAAATCGTGATAGTTCATCAAGACTTTCACATTGAACACTGCTACTCTTAGCTAATAACTGCAATGAACTTGTAATTATGCACGGTTTGCAGTAAGCAGCATATTTAGTACTTACGGTACAAAGAAATGAAACTCGTTATGATTACAGATTAACAGAACGGAGGCATGTGAACTTTGATTAAATTGCTATTATGGATATTTTTGATTTGCTGAATAAGAAAAGTTGAGTAAAAGCGCAATTTCGGACGAACCTTATCGGACGCTGCATGCTTACTTACGAGTAAATAGCAGCTTTAGTAGGTCTGTTTGTGACTCTTTTCAAACAGCCTTAGCTGCAAAAATATTCTGGGGGTTATTTACAGAAGGCCTTCAAAAACAAACCCATAGAATAAGTTATTTTGAGAAACTGCCTCGATACTTCGTTTCGTGTAGGAGCAGTTCTTGATGAAACATAATGAGAATGAGCATGAGATTGAGAATAACTACCGTTTGTCTCCAAATCAAACACTTGGCCGATATGTCACGATGCTGACTATGCTTTGTTGAATGAGATACAGTTTTATAAATGCCAACTGTATGCAATATTTTCGTTTTGATGTTACTGTTTTGCTAATTGGTAAATGACAAATATATATGTTTTCGACCAACTGAATGCCAATCGCAAAAAGAGCTGCCAAGTGAGATTTGGATTACACTCGTAATTTTTTCAGCCATATGGACAAAGTGATTACTTAATCAGGCAAATCGCTCAAAAATGTTGTCCGCGAGCTTCTTATTATTTCTTGTGCTCCGATGCAAGCAGTTGATGCAGGTTCTTCACAAATAACCATCTCCCACCACTTTCTGTGACGATTTGGGAAGCTAATTGTGGTGTGAACGGCGTGTAACTCGCTGTCCGCTAACTGATCGCAAAATTCTTAGTGCACATCATGATAATATTGTACTCAATGGAAAATCAATGCTAATTCTAATAGTAAATTAAAACAGGCATAGCGGTGAGAAAGAGCAAAAACCAAATGTGGAGGGAATGCAATACGGCGACGAATACAGAGAGGTTTCAAAATAAAGAGAGATAAGCAAAGAACTCTACATTATTATAGTTAGCAATAAAATATGTTTTTGAGATACGTGAATAGACTCTGTTTACGACCGACAAGGGTAGCGACTGTCTCACCCATCTTCCTTTCGTTATCGCAAAATGTTGTTATTTTGCTGGCAAACTCGACCACAATGTATCTCTTCGCGTCGTCGATCACTGCTTAGCATCATATGTGGTAGGTTGTTGATTGCTCTTCCTCCTTTAGCGATTTTTATTATTAGCCCGCTGCTTTACTTTTTGACGATGAAACTGCAAATAAATCTTTCTTGCGAACCGTATTGCTCACAATTGAGCCGTAAAACTGCTTTTAATTGTGTCGAATCCTTGAAAGCGACTGATTTGAACAGATCGAACAATGACGGCGATCACCATGACATTCATAATATCAGCGGTATTAAGGTAAAGGATACTTTCAAGGGTGGCTCGATAATCTTTGCAATTGACTCCACTTAATGAAGTATTGTAATTCCTTTGATATCGAATTTTTCGAACAAAGGCCAAGTGCGCTTAGCGTTTAATTTGCATGGTAGAACGTCGCCAACGTCTCGTCATTTTGCCAAGTTCAATTTGGGCGTTTTGGTAACTAAATATTTAAAAAAAGCTCAATAATATGCAAATAACAACTATTTTGAATGAGACTTTCGAAATAAATGAAAAACTCAGCTACCCTGTGTCTACATTCCTGAGTTTCCCGAAAACTCTCGGTAAAAGCTACGCAAGTGCCTAACCATTTCATCAAGTTTTACAGTTCAAACACTGTGCTAGGCGCTCCGTGCTGACTGTTTCAGAAGACGAATCTCTCTTACGCACCACCGAATGAGGAGCGAAAATTATTTACAGTGCCGGATAGTGCTCAGACCACTTGGGTGTTGTGGACATTCGCGCTGTTTCTTCTATTCATGAAATTCTGGAGTCATCGACGGACATGTCTGCTCATAAGCTTCTTTATGATCCTGCTCGTCGCAGTCGGCGCAAGAGGTTTGCTTCTTAATACGAATTTCAATGGAAATTTGAACGTTTTCTCAAATATTCAGTATCACATGTAAAGCATTTGATTTTTGAACCGGTCGAGCTGTAACTTGGAGAGTAGCAAAATGTATAATTAATTTCTACAGCAATTTATCTCACAAACTGAAGATTAAAAGTCAAAGCGTAGGTGACCTCTCACGCTTAAGCGACGCGCATTTTATTGCGCGATTGTAGCGCTCGCGTGCGGCAGTTGTCGCCAGCGTGAACAGCGTCACCACATCCTTGTGTTTGCGGGTGCAAATAAAATTGCAGCATGTTCTTCAAGTTTTCGAAAGCGCTCTATATTATCTGATTCAATTCAAAAACGTCAATTGGCTTTACGCAAACAAAACTTAGAATCATAAGAGAAATCAAATTAGTAACGAAATCGTCAATTCAGTCCCTATTTTGGCTAAAAATAGTTGCCTTTCCAGCTTGTGGATGCGAGCTGCTGGAAGATTTGGAAGTTTACCCACACAAAATTGGCCAAATACAAGGAACGGTTACCGTGTCCGTAATAAGAGAGAGCAACGGATGCGCAAAAAAAGCCGTGATCAGCTGTTCTGTTTCTTCTGGATACGCTCCCTATTTGGAGTTTTATGGTTACAATATCGCCATTGAAGATTCAATTGTTGGCAAAGTTGGCGGAAAGGCAACTGCAGCTGTTCGTTACAAAAATGCCAAGTACAAGCTGAGAGGAGACGAAATCTTCGATTCATATGCATGCTACTATATTTTACGTAAGTTAAAAGCTTATTACAACAGCAACTAAAATGTCGCTATAGTGCATAATTTTAAGTATGAAAGCTAAGTTTTGCTTCCTATTGCTTATCGTAATCGTGTGTAATGCAGTGACAACAGTTTAACTATTTGATATCAACTTTGTCGATTACCCATATTTTTACTTACAGCTACAACAGCAAAAACTGCCACTTCACCAACAGCAACCTCTACCCACATAACAACAATCAGTACGGCCAAAACATCTACGCCAACAGTTACCACTACAACCACAGGTTCATATTTATTTCTCTAAACGGCAGTCTGTTAATTATGATTTCAGGTTGCCCATGCGCTGTTGGCATTCTTAAATCTCTAGAAACAACATCGAGCAACCCAGCTCGAATAAAAGGAACAGCAAGGGCAACCTTTGATATGTCAACTGATCCTTACAACTGCGAGATAACGGCGATAATTAGCTGCTCTGTGCCCCCTGGCCTCGTTCCCCAGTTGCTGTTCGCTAACGATGTAGGAGAACTCAATAACGGCAAAGCCACGATTGGTCCTGTCGACGGCGTAGCTACTCAATCAATTGAATGCGACGGGAATGGCAGATGTCGATTGACTGGCGGCGACGATTTTAACGCTTTCATCTGCTTTTACTTGGGTAATAGAAACTGGCACTTTTTAGTTTTTTGAATTCTTTATCATATTCAAATATAGTGGAACACGATAACAAAACATGCCTCCATGTGAGCGCAGCGTCGGCGCCCAAGGCGTGTTTTTGGATAAAAGACGCTTGACGCCCTTATGCCGTCCACACTGCATTGTGACTGACCTTCTACATAACATTGCAGCTCGTCATAATTGAATATATAAAGAGCGTTACAGGATGCCAAAAATTGGAATCTCTGGTGCTGCGTGCTGAGAATGTCTCGAGCGATTTTGGAAACTTCAATATGGGTTCCATCAGTGTTAATTCGGATACGGGACTATCGGGCGGTCAAACAGTGACGTGCACATGCGAGCCAAATAATTTCGACACTTGCCAGTTTGGACTTTGTAATGACTTGTTCACACTGAATCCCGTGAGTTGGTTTTGTTAAAAAGCTGCCTTACGCAAAAGAAATGAATTTCAGATATGTCCTAATGTCTACTTTGTGTCCAATGATGGTTCTCCGGTCACCTCACTACTGATCACTTGTAATGAACGCGGCATCAACACAGTTAACGGCAAGGAGTTCAACCAGATAATCTGCTTGTCGAATAATTTCGCTGGCTAGCCGAGAGGTAGAGTACAGAATCGACTTTCTCACAATATAGCCCATACTTGAACTCAATCGCTGCCGCTACTGCTCTCTTATGTACAAAAATATAGTAAATTGTACACAAAAGCACGCTTTGTGTAGCCGTTCTCTCGACAGATGTACAATGGATAGGAAATGTTGAAACTGAATTGGCGCCCTGATGCGCTCGTTGATTGCGGAGACTGTTTCGGAGCAGATTTTTGCTCGAACGTTTTAAATATGCGACAAGTGATCTGAATTTGCCGAAGTTCGAAGTAAAATGTACACGATTGTTCATATATTGGCCTGAAGTAATTATTTCCACCTTAGCAGTAGTACAAACTTGTGCTGATGGTTGTTCGAATAGTATACTGTAAATATTTTGCACTTTGATTTATTAATTTTATTCTGATAGCAATACTTTGTTGTAATAATAGTACTACTCTGCTATTGTAGAAATTCGATAATATCCGCGTTCACAACTAGTAAAAAGTTAAGATGTAATTAGTACTTTTCCTGAAATGCTGAACAATATCATTGAAATTTTGGCTTGATATGTTCGAGTATAACGAAAATGCTTGCTGCGTGCTATATCGGGGTATTTAAAAATAAGCCTTCAGTGTATTTAAGAGAAAATCAATGCAGTGTTATCTTATTCTCGATTCACTCATTTCACTTTGAACAGTTTTTTCTCGTCGACGATATCCGCAACGCACAGGTAGCAACGAACTTCAGTGAAAGTTTTAAAAAAATACTGTAATGAATCAGAGTTTGCGTCGTATAATCAAGTCAATAATGAAGGTCAGTGATGGTGTAATAAAACTAAACGGCGTAATCGACCCAATGCAACGCTGATAGGGAATGGCATCTCTTTCGAAGTGAAGGTCTGCAGCATTACATCGCCGAATGCTTTACGGTTCGTCAATGAACCCCGGAACGACGAGCTTTTGATTGCAGCAAGTTCAATCGCGTTGAAAGGCGGCCAGGTCAGTTTTCTCTATTATCGCGCAATATAGCGAGTATTTGGAGTGGACAGAGGGACTATGCAGCGAATGGGGCGGCGAGGTCGCGTACCTTCCCACCTTCGCACCTCGAAGACAATGTCAATCGCCACCGCCGCAACAACGGGCTAATCGTTCCCACTTGCGTAGGGGGTCATTTGCGCACCGTCGGCCGGGGCAAAACCAACAAAGAGGCACCGTCGCCTCTGTACAGCGCTCGCGAAAAGTGCACAGCAGGCGACGCAGCGCGAAAACGATCTAACCATAGGGGGTGATGGGTCAGCGCAGATTAGTGAAAGTGGACGAACGCAAACTGCTCGTCCACGCCCATCGCTTAGTTCATCGTACTCGATTGTAATTATCTGCCTCATTTGCGGCGTGCTCCCGCTGATAGGAGGAACTCTTCATTCCTTGCGTCACCAGTAGAGGAATTCCGGCGTTGCGCAGGTAAAATCTTTCAGTATATTGATTAGTTACGCGCGATCCCTATCACCATGATTGTATGTTCAGAAGCTTCAGAAAATTGCTTTCGTATGATTAAGATTGATTTGTAGAGCAGTAAGCTAACTATTTCTTTGCTAGTATATGTTTTGATTGGGCACCGGTCTGTCTCCTTGGTGGTACGGTCATGTGTTGTCCCACCTGATTCAAAGAATTCGCAGCCTTATTTGCGCAAGATTAGGTGCAGTTCTACCCTAAACGCAGTCGTATATTAGGTGCGATTTGGATTAGGGCAGTTGGTCGTGGGTATAACTATTGTGAGCAATCGGTCTGTCAACAACAATCTAGTTTGACGTGACTATCTCTCACTTTGGGCCTATGAGGCGGGCAGAGAGGGTGGAGATTCAGTCAAATGAGCCAATGGGAACGCAAGGTTCGTGAATGCTCTTTTCCGCGAGCTCGCTGTCACGGTAACTTAACAAAGTAAGCCTACACAGTAAGCCCAACAAAGTAAAGGACTGCTCAGAGAAAGTAGATTAAGAGGCACTAATGCTGCTGGAATAGGGGCATAGGTTGGAGAGTTTTTCGGTGGCGAAATGCGCATATTAGCTATATCTTCAAATACGGTTAGCGAGCCGGGCGGCTCTGGCGCCAAGCATTGAGACTGAGTTCGCGGCCGCTCGCTTTGCCCTATCTAAATTTAAACTTCTCTTAGGTTATATACTGAGGCCTATTTCATAAAACTGTTGAGCAGTTGAGAATTGAGAACAGAGTAATTGTCAACAGATCAACTATTTTATAGAACAGGTCCCTGTACCATCGTCTCGCGGATGACATTGGGCTCGTCACCTTATTGAGAGGGAAAAGAAACTGAACAAATAAATCAGAAAGTTGGATGGAAGACTGAAGCATAGTATCATTCACTCAAGGTGCTTATGAAATGTCCTTTAAGAAAGCTGGTTTACCTTCGCATAAGCGTTCACCACTTCTCATGTATAAAATATTGGTTCGAGAGTTACACTTACGTCGACTGACGGAGGGCCGGACAGTGAAAAATTATCATTAAGGAGTGCAACAGTCTGAAAGTGAGTCAAGTAAAAGATACAGTAGGCATTGATGTGCGTAAAGGGTGCTCAACAGCCATCGCGCTGAAACGGCGCCTCATCGCAGTCGCAAACTTTGAGCAGCAGAAATTACGAACGAAGTCGAGCGCAAAGGGAAAGCTGTTCACATCAACAACGAGAGGAGTCCAACGCGTTGCGAATTAATCCCCGCAAAACGGTTCGACTCATCAAAGCTGTGCCAAAGTCGGGCTACATCACAAAACTGCCAGATCATCGAGGGGACGTTAGGGTACCAAGCGCAGCGCCGCTACGGTCTCGCTGCCCCCGCCGCCGAGACAATTAGAGGCAATCAGCCGCCCAAGGGCCCTGCCACTGGTCGGGGAAAGGCGCACCTCATACAGACGCCCTCCACTACCGTATCGGTCCAGTTGCGGTCTGCACGGTCTCGGGGAGAGTTTTCATTCTTGATGCGCTTATGTACATCTTCCTCATTATTATCCATCCTAATCCCTGGCTTCCTTTTCGCATAGCGCAAATAGCGATCCTGTTGCTGATTTGTGCCTATAATGCGTAGTTACTGTCAGGTGAAATAGAACATGCTCTAGGACCAATTTCATAAAACTGTTGAGAATTGAGGAATTGAGGCGCACGCCGATTGCTCAGTTTTGAATTTACACCGATGGGCGCGCGCCTCAATTTCTCAATTCTCAACTCTCAACAGCTCTACAGTTTTACGAAATTACTCCCTGGAGCACATGTGTTTACGTGTAACGCGGAAAGTAGCATCTTAATAAACGCTATATTTAGACTTTTAAGTTTGCAGTAAAAATCTCTCAAAGAATTCGTCAGCACTATTACTCGCCAAGAACATTATGGCATACCATTCGTTTCTACAAACGTCCGCGGTACCTCATTCGCCTTTGGTACCTTTCCAAACGCCTCTTAACCTCTCACCGCAAGAACTACAGCGGCTCTTCGGAATGCAGTACAACGCGGCCGCCTTCGGACTAACTGGGACGGCAATGTTAGGTCCTCCAGTTGCGACCCAGCCAATACCACTGGTACTTCCTCTCATTCAAGTTGATACGGAACAAGTTGGCAGCATTTGTACGACGCTGGACGAAGCCGGGGACATCGAGCAGTTGGATATCTTTCTGTGGGCCCTGCCGATTATTCACAGTAACGCCTCCGAGCTACACCACTTCGAGCCTGTTGTGCGCGCTCGTGCCCTTCTACTTTTCCATCATGGGCTGTACGCCGAGATGAGGGAGTTAATCAGGCGGAACTGTTTTACCGGTAACTGCGATCGCCTACGAGAGTTGTGGTTCGAGTCTATCTACCGTGAGCAAGAACTGGTGCGCGGTCGTCCGCTAACTAATAATCAGCGATATGGCCTTCGACGACAGCTACCCTTTCCCCATCAACTGTCCCCACTGGCGAAGCACAAACGTCAAGAAAAAACACTAACTTGATTCTTAGCTATCGTTGAAGGATACACTAAGCCGCTCCAATTCCTATATTCACCCGTAAGAACTACTATAGGTTATTCCACATAGCTATGCAGCTAAACTTCGGCTAGTCTCTTTAATTTTCCTCAGCCTCTTATATGCCGCAATAAAGTATAATAAAAGTTGCAGAAGGGAAGATGGTTGACAAAAAATTAAAGGCAACCAGAATCTCGTAATACTCACTACAATTTTTGTTGATATTGAGCGTGTCAGTAAAGCAGTCATCATCAAATTATGGTACTATATATTGATGAAGCTTGGGAGGTGTACTCAAGTTGTGCAGTTATAAAATAAAATAGAACTAATGTATACATATTATCAATCGTTTATTAAATGTGATTTACCGATGTTCTAGTACAATTTTACTGATACGAAGATAGACCAGCTGTCATTAAACTAGATGTGTATTTGCGTTTTTCGATAATATTTTGAACTGTGAGTAATTATCCGTTAAGGTTATGCATGATGTTTTGAGTCACATTATACATTCTTTGATATATTGTGAGGGACTGTATAAGTCGGCACTATATCAGAAAGAAGTCGCATAAAGTGTAGGGCATATGTGCATAAGCATGGTAGGCAAAGGTGAAGGTTATGATGTATGAGCACTTTATTGTCAATGTATTCGTTGGGAATAAACGGTGCTGGGAGTTTTGAAAATTAAACATCTCTTTCAGCGCGCGAGCAGTGTGCAACCGAAAACTAAAAGGATGCAGTTATTCGGTACCCCTATAATGATTAGAAATACAATGTAACAGTGGTGAGAAAAGAAACGTTCAAGAAATGCGCCAGTAGAAGAAGCATTATTTCTGCCACATCAGTTGACGCACTGGCGTTATTCGATAATGAGAAATTGGGATGAATATTTCATTACTCCATCTTAAGTGTATGATTTTCGAATGTGGCTATGAAGTAGAAACTTTGCAACGGTGCGACCAACGCCTATTTGCGTAGCATTAAGAGAGACACCGATAAAGTGAACGCTCAGTAATAACAGTAATTCAGTTTTGAAAGGTTAAAAGAAAAGTGGCGCAAAAACTCTTCTCTTATAGCATCACAATGTTTAAAAGTTGAATTTCTGAATAATGTTGCTCAAGCGTGGACAAAATGCTACAATAGATCCGAAGTACGAGAGAAAATAGCTTTCATGCTGTATGAAGAATAATTTTCGCAATACGTTAGAAAAGATTTGCAGAAATTCAATAATGCATCGATGAGCGTGTGCACTCATTGACAAAATGTTCGTTCTTAGCTAATTAACGCATAAAGCATTTCTTGTCGAGCTTGAAACAAAAGATGCAAAAGGGTAGTATTTATTCAAAATGCGATATATGATCTTTAACCGCCGCTTTGTCTCTTAAACTTCGGAAACTGATAATTACGCGACTCAGGCTATGCTCGGTTTTGTTTCAGGCCACGCCTGAAGGCGCAAACAGAAAAGAGCTGTTGCTTAGCAACTACAAATTAACAGAACGGTCGGAACTGCACTATCTTCGCCTAAGTTTGCATTTGAAATTGCCAAAGCGGGTCGAGTACTATTCCATAAATTGTTTAAGAATCAGAGCGATGATATCTTTGCGCATTGGAATATCGAAATGAGATCAATAGGATAGAAAAAGTAAGGATGTTAGGTACTCTCATATTTTCTTGAATTATCTTCGACTTCCTCGCATTTTTTGCTCAAAATCCTTATGATGTTTAACTATAATTTACCTTAATATATATTATTCTGATTTAATTAATGTTACTTATAATTAATTTGCTATTTATCATATAAACTTAGACTTATTTTCCCTAAGTTTTCGCTTTATCAAGTTTATTCTATTGTTTTTTACTTGTACTATTGTAGCTAACAAAAATCTTGATATCGGGGTCAAATTCCCCTGCCGAAGCCATGTATTAAATCAATTTAAGACTTTTGAACGATAAGATCAAATCTTTTTCAACTGCTAGCCAAGTGACTAGACAGATCATTAAGGATTCTGGATTATGGTTGGATTAAGGAAAGGACTTCTGAACAGATTGAGGTAAGATTCGAAGATTAAGAATGAAGGTTAGATGAAAGCAGCTACGAGACCATTCTATTGTTGCCTAATTTAGGGCAGGAGAGAATTTAGCGCGTCGTTTGCATTTATGACGAAGGCGCATGTGTGCAACGTGGAAATATTAATCAAATCTCTAGTAATGAGCATAAGATCGCAATCTCATTCTCGCAACTTATTCGATATTTTGCTCATTTTCGCTCTATTATGAATTTATCGTGTTACTGAAAATGTTAACTTGGATGAAGGAGATACTGTGCAGCAAATGGAAATAAATGTTCCGTTTTGGAGAAACAATGACTCGAATTATAACAATCAGATAGTATGCCTTTTCCACATTCGTTTTCCTGTTGTTTCTTCTGCGTTTTTATGCGCGGCTCAGTAATAAAAACAATTTATTTCAGCAGATTTTCTCTCCTTCGCTCAGCAGTAGACAAAAGTTGTTAAAATATTTGACAGGTGGATTGCTGATTAGTCCATCAAGTAATTAATTCATTGCCGCAAAACGAACGAAGCAGATAGTTTCGAAAATTGAATTCCAGTCAAAATAAAAGTACTCTCTTTGACAAGGTATTCTGTCTTTCTCACCGCACGGATAAGCAACAATGTTTTTTCTCCTTGAAGTACTGCATAATATTGGCTGCATTCCAAATTACTTCTCCCTGATATCTCTGACGACTTTATTACTGGTGTTGCCATTCTACTTTCTCGTGGCATTCGTCCTGATTAGCCATCGGAACATTGCCCCGTTCAACACATCATTTTACTCTTTGGCAATTAACTTGAGGTAGACATTATTTGAGCATTAATATTTATGCTAAAGCTAACTTATTATTATGAGTAAACGAAAAACTGAGGCGGGCACAAAGTAGACGAAATAAGCTCGAGGCGTACGTGTAATGTTGAAGGAAATTTAGTGTGCTCCATAAAGGTACCAAATCAATTCCAAAGGTCTTGTCATAAACAGCAGTTAACCTAAATACGGTAGTTAAAGAGAACTATACCTTATTGTATGATAGCCTAAGGTGTCCTGCATATAAAGAGTAGTATGGAATTCCAACGTGTCTGGTTGAAAAACTATTACATATATCGTAAAAAAAATTTGGTATAATTTGAAATCATTTTTCCCTGAGACAAGCCGTAGTTCCAAAATTTCGTAATTAGGTGGAGGACACATTTGACCAAAAATACAATTACAACGTTTCCTTTTATCCACCATTTAAGATTGTTATATGTAAAAGATCTTTTGAAACGGCCGTCTTAGAAATCTTCCGAGTGCGACCATTTGAAGCGTAGTTATCTTTCTTACAAATATAAGTGCACCCCGAGGGGAACGATGCCGACCGTTTTCATTATGAATTTTGATTTATTTAGAGAAGCTCAGTTATTATATGAGATTTCAGTAATTTAGAGTAATGATAAATTTATCGCAAGCTGAATTTGCTATTCAATAACATTATTTAAAATAAGACTAGCACGTACAAATTTTCTAATCCTAAACAATTGGCGTAAATAATTGTGATGTAATGTTCAGCTTGATAGACATATGTCAATTAATTCACATGTATCTACTGGTTAAACTACCTTCATATGGATATTTTTTGAACTTTTTCATGCAAAATGGAAGCATACCTGGTAATATTTTGGCCACTTATGCTCAAATAACGACTTGGGCATTTGGTTTTTGTCAATATCTTGGCGTCTTATTTATTGGATTAAATCGATTCACAGCATTAATGTTCAGCGAAAGCTCTCGATATGAACGGGTAAATTTCATGGATGAAAATGATTTCGCTCTATATTATTATGTCATAATTAGTAGCATGCTCAATCATAGGAAGCTAAGGTCACATCTTTTATCTTCCTTCAGAAAACTTCTCACCTGTTGTTCATTGTCCGCGTCGCCATGGGCGTCATAAGTCTATAAGTCTAACGCGGACGTCGCATTGCTAAACCATTAACATAAAAGCAAATACGTCAGCAGACAATAATGTACGCCTTTAACATTGACATTCGTCAAAGCTATAAACTTTTTTCAGTGACCATGCGTACCCTATATATTTTAATACTAAACAAAATTGGAAAGCTATTGTTTTATTTATTTGAATCTGTTTTTGTTGCTCAGTAATTCCAACCTTAACTCTTCCTAATTGCCCTACCTTAACCGATTCAGATTTGGTCTCAACGGAACACGCGGATTTTAATCACTCTTAATTGGTTAGTACCGCTTCTCATTCACCTCCCGCTGATATCTAGCGATAGTTACTATCGCATAAGGACGACTAGTGACTTGAAATATGGCAACGCATCAATGGAAGATTTTTATTATTCACTGATGGCAGTGTTGTCGGTCATTATTTCTGTCTTGAGTATATCCTGTTTTATTGGGACAGTCACACTGATCGTGAAGCATACGGTAGCAAGTCGAAACGCTAACGCCTTTTTTCGTAAGGAATTACTGTAATTTTCTTAGCGCCGCAATTTCATACTTAATCGTTTCCGGGTTCATTAATATAGTTCAACTTGTATGTACTGCAGATATTAGGGCGGCCTATCCATTCTCATCGCGAACAAAAGTTAGGCGAGCGACTATTTTCTAGTCACAGCTAATTTAGAAATTAACGGATGAAATAAGTGCGCGCTCTGAGCAAAATGCGTGAGGCACAAGATTTCGAAAGTATTCGGAGCAATTGCTTATATCATTTTCACTTAAAAAGAACCCTTTTCAGTTCATATAGCAATGTTTTAAATTAAAGGAAACATTTTTGAAGTCGAATCTATGAAATCAAGTCAAATTTTATTAAATTTATTTATTATCATAAGGTTTTACTACAGATATCCTACGAACTTTCTCCAAACGTGATCGATTCTCCATACTCCTGCAATGTAAACTATGGCCAGAGTTTTTATTTATCCAAAACAATAACTTAAGTTAAGTAAAATTAAATTATTATTCAGTTTCGTTTTTATTGATTATGTTATTTGAATAATTTGAGAAATTATGTTCGATATCTGTAATTTAGATGAATCATTTGTTTTTCACAAGGAAGTTCGTCTGGCAATTTATGGCTTGGTACTATTTCTGTGCATGGGATTTTATGTTGGTTTTCTCGTATATTCCGCAGTGACTACCGAAAGTGACAAAGGTTTCGAAGTGTTCGATATGGTTGCCGATCTGTTTGGCGGTATTAATCCGTTTGCACTTGTCTTGCTGAATTCGCTACTACGAGAAAAAATCGCTCAGTTTCTTACGTGTGGTGGAAATCATAGTCGATTGCAGAAAGTTATCAAAGTTGTAATTCTGCTTGTAATATTTTTATATTTCACCATCATTGTTGTTCAGTTCCTCTCACTTGGATGGGTTTTTTACTTCTGCGGAAGCGTCTATTATGGAGAGTGCAAATGTCCTTACATATTTCCTCTTATGCACCCATATGAATACTCTTTGGAATGTTGGGATGCAGAGATGGAGTGTTCGCCATCTGTTAGCCCGCCCTAAATATGTGTTTTTCAATTTTAATAATTTACGTTTATAAGAATACTTTCCAGTTCAAAGAGTTCACTTTCCAAATGAAAGAAGATACATTTTATTCTGAATAGCTTATTCTTCATAACTAACAATAAAGTATACTTTTGTGGGGAATAAATTTACTTTTTACAAGAAAACACAAATGAAACGAGCGCTTCACCGACGCCTTTGCCTTTGAGAATACGTTCTCTGCTAGATTCAGCATGAACGAATAAGGCGACAGGAACTTCAGCTCGTAACGGCGAGCCAGTGATGATTGCTTATACATCGCGCGTCCTGTAGATGCTACGTTATCCAAGGCTAGCCTCGTACATTCTTCTCTTCGGTTCCGCGCAGACGCGCAGAACTTCACGCGGCTGCAGGTTTCATCGTTGATGGTCTTTATGTGAACGATGTTCTTGTCACTCATCGCAGCAATGAGCATCGCCATGTGGCCTCTAACTGTCGGCAGTGCAACGTCTGCATGCGCACCTCTTCTTGAGCTAGCCTGCGGCCTTCGCAAGTGTTGGCTGAAGCCACTTTCATTGATGAAGAGGCACTACGCCTTGTTTTCTGGTGCATGTGTTAAGAAATCGAGAGTGTAGGCCTGCCGGCTTGCTCTCGCCGCGATGTTGCTGACGCGGTCAAGCTTGTAGTGGCACTTCCTGAGCGTTATGTTCAGCTTTGTGAGTCGGTTGAAATTTGTTGACTTGCTTAAAACAATCTGGTTTTCTTCAAGTCGCTGCTTTTTGCTGCTTCAAATTAGCCACCAGGCATCGTTCGACGGCCTTTTCAATGTGCTCCTGGATCTGAAGAATCGGCTTCACTTAGCTTAATTATTGTTATCGAAGCAGTTATCGCCTCCGCAGGAAAACTGGGTGATGGCGCCCTCTATCATGAAATAGCAACAGTATAAACAGTATATATTCACGAAACGTTAGCGAAACGCATTATAACAGTATCAAAATCCGACAATTAGAATTTCCTTCTTCGTCACGGTTGTACGCTGGCGTCACTGTCGATTCAGGGAGGCAATGTTCCGTTTGTAGCTCTTAGTTGACTATTGACTGCGGAGAAAAGGGGAGAACAATGATAAAAATAAAGAGCTCAGAATGCAATGGAAAGGATGTAACAGGAAAAGATGGGAAAGGTTCAAAGCCCAAACTTAGCCATAAAGAGGAACTCGTGTACCCTGCGGGCATACCCGTAATCAGGATCAAAGAAAACTTCATAACGTTCTGAAAGCTTCTAATCTGGAATATTCTCAAAAATTTCTGTACATCTGCCTACGTTTACAGAGATTTTCTGTATTTAAATATGGACAGGAAATTTTTTGAAATGTGCTCCCATTTGATTTGAAACTTGTTACAATTAAGGTGGAGAAAGTTAAAATAACGCTGAAGAAATTACACGATTAACTTATTTTTAAATTAAACATCTGTTTCAGCACGCGAACAGACTGCAACCGAAAATTCAGGGGATGCAACTACTCGAAATCAATCTAATGATTGGAAAAACGAATACAATAAAGCAAAGGAATTCTTTGTTATATCACTATGCCATATTTTGCAAACTGAATTTCTGTATAGTACAGATAGACAACTGGAAAAATTCTATATTTAATTCAAAGTAATTGTTCGAGAGTAAATAGTATCCCTAAAAGCTGTATCAACGGTAATTTTTGCAATATGTTAATAAATTTCGGAAATTTCATAAGAGTAGAGCCTGTAACAAGATTTGCCAAAGGCTATATTGTGTAAAATACGGCAACTATCTTTAACCGCCACTTTGACTCTTAGACCTTTGCGATTGACAATTAAGCGACTCCTGGAATTTATAACTGCACTCTATCGCTGGCCATGCCTGGTGAGGCAGATGTAATTGAATAATTGCCAAGCAACCGCAAATTAAGTGAGCGCTTCAAATTACTCCATCCTCGTCTGAACTGACACTTGATATCACCAAACGAGTACTATATACGAACTGCTTAGATGTCAGAGCGGTGATATCGGTGTGCTTAGAAAGATCACTAATCGGCATGAGACCTATTGGATGGGAAATGGAATAACTTAACGATATTCTCATTTTTTCCCACCTGAATTGTTTCAGCTCTCGTCCTGTTATTGCGGTCCAAGTCGTTTATTTGTAGGACTATTTAACTTCATTGAGCTGGAAATTCTGTCTGATGTTTTTCCTTTTTGAAGTACTGCACAATATTGGCTGCATTCCGAATTACTTCTCCCTGATATCTTTGACGACTTTCATAATAGTCTTGCCATTTTACTTCATTGTGGCATTCGTCCTGATTAGCAATCGGAACGTTGCCCCGTTCAACGCATCCTTTTATTCACTGGCTATTAACTTGAGGTTAGACATATTAAGCACGATTATTTACGCCAAAGCTAGCAGATTTTTATGAGTGTAAAGAAACTGAGGAGAGCACAAAATAGACGAAAATAGCTAGAAGTGTGTGGTGTTGAAAGAAATTTAAAATGTTTCATAAAGGTACTAGGTCAATGCCAAAAGAACTTTTACAAACAGCAACTACCCGATGTACGATAGCTATAAAGGATTCTTCTGTACATCATACTGGTCTAAGGTGTCCCGCATATAAGGAGTAGTATGGATTTTAAACTTATCTCGGTGAAAAAGGATTAACAACAGCACAGCATGCGCTTGGTACAATTTCATTTCATATTTCACCGAAACAAGCTAGAAATTCAAAATTACGTAGAGATCTGGAGGACGCCTTCGACTAAAAATGCATGCAAAACGATTATTTTTATCTATCAGTAGAGAGATGTTTGCTGTTTGTAAAAGGTCTTTTGGAAAAGTGGTCGTTGAAATCTCTCTAATGCGCCCATTCGAAGCAAATTTCTATTCGCCACAGATACGAGTGCATCTCGAGGTAAACAACACAGAACACTTTGAGTATAATTGCGAAGTTCAGTAAAGTAATTAGGGTGCTATTTCAGATGTCATTAACTAAGAGTTATGAAAAATACATGGCAAGCTAGATTAGCTATTCAGTAGCATTATTTGAAATGAGTCTAGGACGTACAAATTTTCTAATCCCAAACATTTGGCGTAAATAATTGTGATATACTGTTCAGCTTGATTGATATATGCCAACTAATTCACATGTATCTATTGGTTAAGCTACCTCAGTATGGTTATTTTTGGAAATTTTTCAAGGAAAATGGCAGTACACCTGGTAATGCATTGGCCACTTATGCTCAAATAACGACTTGGGCATTTGTGCTCTGCCAGTTTTTTGGCATTTTATTCATTGGATTAAATCGATTCACAGCATTGTTGTTCCGTGGAAGCTCTCGATATGAACGGGTAAGTTTTATGGGTAAAAATTGATTAAGAGCAATATACATGCTTTCATTATTTTCATAGAAAGCAGCGCGCCCAGTTATCGGTAGTGGAAGGTTTAGATCTTTTCTCCCTAAAGCAATTTTCTCATTTGCTGTTCAAAGTTCGCGCCATAATCGACACTGTGTTAATCACTGCGTTTAAATATTATAGCGGTCGTCGAAAAGCTTACGTTTTATTATTTGTTTGACTATGTATTTTTTGCTCAATAATTTAAACCTTATCCATATCTGATATCCTAACCTTGACCAATTTAGATTTGGTCTCAACGGAACACGCGGATTTTAATCACTCTTAATTGGTTAGTACCGCTTCTCATTTACCTACCACTATTATCTAGCGATAGTTACTACCGTATTAAAGCAACTAGTGACTTGAAATATGGCAACACTGCAATGGAAGATTTCTATTACTTAGTGTTGGCAGCGTTGGCGCTCATTGCTTCAGTCTTGAGTATATCCTGCGTTATTGGCACAGTTATACTGATCGTGAAGCATACGGTCGCAACTTCGAACGCTAACGTCTCTTCTCGTAAGTCATTACTGCAGTTTTGAAGACATCGCGATTTTATATTTGGGCGCTTTCGGGTCTCTTAATACAGTTTCACCTGTAAGTATTGAAGATAATATAGCGCGGCCTATCCGTTCTCATCGCGAACAAAAGATGGGCGAGCGATCGTTAACGCGTCGCAGTAAATGACATCAATGGATGAAATCAATGCATGCTCAGAGTAAAATCCGGGGCGCATAATATTTCGAAAATATTCGAAGCTATTGTTTATTGTATTTTCACTTAATAAAGACACCATGAAATAGAAAGAGAATATTTTCATACTTAAAGAGGATACCTTCAAGTTAAATCTTCTAAAATAAGCCAAGTTCTAATTTTATTAGCTATTTCTTGTACCAAAGGGACTTAAAATAGATTTGATCACGACTCTACCCATATCTACATAATTCTGCAAATGCTGCAGTTTTCTTTATGCGCGCACTTTTATACATCAAACATATGAATATAATTAAATTTAGATTTAAATTATAGTTAAATTTTGATTCCATTGATTAGCATATTGAAATAATTTGAGGGGCGAAATTTAATGCTGTCAATTTCAGATGGAACATTTGTTTTTCACAAGGAAATTCGTATGACAATTTATGGCTTGATACTGTTTCTATGTATGGGATTTTACGTTGGTTTTCTCGTATATTCCGCAGTGAGTACGGAGACTGATAAAGGTTTCGAAGTGTTCGATATGGTTGCCGATCTGTTAGGTGGTATTAATCCGTTTGCACTCGTCTTGCTGAACTCGTTACTGCGAGAAAAAATTGCCCAACTCCTGACATGTAACGGAAATCATGATAAATTACAGAAAATTATCAGAGTACTGATTCTGTGTGTAATATTTCTGTATTTTACCATCATTGTTGTTCAATTCCTGTCTCTTGGGTGGATATTTCACTTCTGCGGTAGCGTCTATTATGGAGTGTGCGAGTGTCCCTATGTATTTCCACTTATGCAGCCATATGAGTACTTTTTGCAATGTTGGCAAGTGCAACCCCAATGTACGTCCCCTATTAGCTTGATCTAAATTTTTGTTTTCCGCAAAGTGAAGCTGTACTCACGAATGTTAGATTGTTCTTAGCCGTTTTGGCAGCATCTTCTCTCATATGCCGCTGCTGGCACTTTATTTGGATATTTTGTACGTGTTGTCGCTAATGTCAATATTTATGATATGTTAATATTGCTGATGTCAATAGCAATTTTTTATCGCTCTATTTGCTATATTTAGAATTGAAAAATTGCGCCGCACCCATTTTTGCAAAGGCTAGAGCATAGGAGATGACTGATATTACGCTGTGTAATGCATGTCGAATTTGTTAACGATTGGAGATAAAGAAAAGAGCTCGTCCATCTGGGAGTTGGGATTACGGAACAAGATCTTCGTTAAAACCGGGCGATCATCGTTATAATAATAATAGCAAACTATTTGAAATACCTGTCGGTAAATTTTAGCTGTGTGTTTGTTTCGAATAAAGTAAGGATATGATTGTGGTTTTCAAACAACAAGAGAGAGAACCTACTAAATCATAAATTGCAAACCTCAAAAATAGCTTTTTCGCACTTGTCGACACGTGTAGCAAACACACAATAAACTTTTAACGGTTGACTATCGAAGGGTGCGCCGTTGTACATTTATGAACGAGTCGCAGCAGAATATCTTAAGTAGCATCATTAGCAACAGCACAGTGCATTACGTTTCGATTGAAGACTGAATTTAACGACACCAATTACGAACAAAAATAATTCAAATAAATAGTTAAAGATTATCAAATAAATAAAATTTCGGCAGTTTCAAATGCGTACAATAAACTTTCGACTTTTAGGAATGGCCACGGAATGAAGGAACATTTGTGAAACATACGAATAGTAATTGGCTATTGCCCATAGCGGAAAGCACAATATTCGATTGACCACTGAGGTGCACTCTCCCGCCCTCCGCTCTGGTGTGCGTCAGTACTTGCTTCTACTCTTGATAGCATGAAATTAATTCTCTTTTAGAGTCACATGAACTGCCTATGCACTGCTAGCCCCTACATCCGGTCCATTTAATATGTTCAAAAAAGCAGATGTCTGTTTGTTGAGAAATAACAGTCTAGCGGTAACTTGGGATGCTAATTAGCACGAAGGCATTCATTTTTCATTCAGCCCTTATTTTAAGCGCAGCTATTTTTGGAAATAAAGCTTACACCCGTGTCCCGTTTGATACAATTCTTTTGCAGCTTATTACTGCATATCTCTCTTTATCAGTTATTATCACTTCATATCACTCCATTTCATTTCTCTGTTCATTATTGTCTCACGCTCGCAATTCAGATGTGGTCGCAACAGAGCACATGAAGTTTGCTCAGCACAATATTGATGTTTGGCAAATGACCCAACTTTTCAATAGGCACGTAAAGTGTACCACTCAACCTACTGCCTCCTTTCCATATTCAAAACTTTCGCAAGTGCAATATTGTTTGGCGACGATACGACAACTTAACGAGAACATAGGTCAAACGTAGAGAAAGGAACTCGTTCCGAATTCAATACATGCCGATTCGCTCAACTTGTCGCCTTCAGCACAGTTTTACAGGTTAGTTGATATACTTAATACGAGTAACTACGTCCTGTTCACAGTGCATGTATTGGTCCAGTTGTATAACATTCGGCAAATCACTGACTTATTGTAAATCGTGCTACAATAATGAAACCAATTACTTTCGTTATTATTTCTGCTTCACTTCTGTGTCTTCTGCCGTTGCACGACGCTCTCGATGCGAATCAAAAGCTGCAAGCATGTTGCGGCCGTTTGAATCAGGCCGACGCAAGTTGCAAGCAAAATTATTGCAACTTCAACGCACTTTCTTCGAATACTGTGAGTCGAATCTTTCGGTCGAAACTTAAATCATAGTAACTCTAAAACGGCCATACTTCGAATTAAAGTGGTTACAACGTGTGAAATATTTGCTTCAGCTGTACAGATCGTTCCTACATTTACTCTAACTAACAATGATTGGACTGCTAGAGGAGTGCAAAACTTCCTAGCAATAATTAGCCAATAAAATCCCCCTTTTTTTGGTAAGGATAAACAAATCATTACGGCTGATTAATACCTGCTTCCGGATATGAAGTTTTGTATAAATAGTAGGCAAAATGAGAACAAAAGTTTTATAAAGTGCATATTATATTCTGTGAAATATTACATTTGTAATTGTACGTGCACTCCTTAGAACACGAGGGACTAGTCCGTTTAATTTCATTTTCTACTGTTATACCGTATTTCTTCCAATAGACGCCCTCCCTCCAATAGACGCCCCCCTCCAATAGACGCCCCCCTCAAGCGTAGGTTGAAATAATAGACGCCCTCCCTCCAATAGACGCCCCCCCCCCAAGTAATCGTCCCTCCCTAGTGTAATTCAAGTAGTAAAACCCTGTGCAGTGTAGTTAAACGATGAAATCCCATTCAAATACGACTACGAATACAGCATAATCCTCATATTTAGGAATAATATTCTATGCTGGAGTAACAATTGGAAAAAAGTATGCTCTCTCTCCAACGAACGCCAAGTTCAAATATCGGTTGAAATAATAAACGCCCTCCCTCCAATAGACGCCCACCCTCCAATAGACGCCCCCCTTAAGCCTAGGTTGAAATAATAGACGCCCCCCTTAAGCCTAGGTTGAAATAATAGACGCCCTGGGCGTCTATTGGAAGAAATACGGTAACAGTGAATAACGACACTTAGAGTGAGAAAGATGCTTTCTGTTTCTGCCGACTGAAAATGTCAAGCAATCGTCGTGCCGCAGTCATAGATAGCAGATATAAACTTTGACATT
>NIUQ01000647.1:0-43772 GCA_002796945.1 Plectus sambesii
TTAAGGTAGAGAGAACAAGAAAGCTACCTGGTCTTCGGTGTATCCGAGGATGCCCTTGAGTTCGTTCTCGCTGGCCTTCTTGACGACCTCCTTGATCTGGTCCATCGTCGCCGGCTTCTCAAGGCGGCAGGTCAGGTCAACCACCGACACGTCCGGGGTGGGAACGCGGAAAGCCATACCAGTCAGCTTTCTAAAAATATAACTCTTCAACAATCACTATCGTCACTTTCAAATTCATCATCATCATCTATAGGGGAAACTTTTCGATCAGTAACGAGCGTCGAGACCAAATACCGTATAACGCTAAATTCAGCCTATCTTCAGCACGTAGTACGTCAAGGAAAGTCTCAGGAAGGACTGTATTGCCGTTACTGAGTGGAAAATTTCCCCTATAAGCATTTTTTCCCTTTATATATATTATAGTAAGATCACAACGTCATTTGGCAATTATTAACAAGAAATATTAGACTGAATATGACAAAGAACTTTGAAAGTCGATAGCGCTTCGTAATATCTGCCTAGCAAGATCTTTTGTTAGTGATCAAAAACTTTTGACTAAAGGAAGCTGTATTTGTGCTCTAATCAAACCAAACAGTTCTCTCCGACATTCTCTTTTAGTGCCACAGCAAAGGATCGCGCATGAAATTCATATTGGATATAAATAGTTATATCCAAATTCTAAACGCGAATTAATAAGTTGATAATATTGCAGAAAATGAGATAACGAGCAGAAGAAAATAACTATAAATACAAATCCAATAAGCTTCAAATATTATATTGAGAGAAGAAAAAGAGAAAGCGGATGTACCCGTTGAGGGCGGGGATGACCTTGCCGACAGCCTTGGCGGCGCCAGTGGCGGCGGGGATGATGTTCTGGGCGGCACCGCGACCATCGCGCCACATCTTGCCTGAGGGTCCATCGACCGTCTTCTGGGTAGCCGTCACGGCGTGCACGGTCGTCTGCAATATGACTAACGTGGCGCAACCACCAAACATGAACAAATTTGAACTATTTAAGCCTAATTAAACCATTTTGCATCGCAATTCGTCTATTTTGCATTGAGCTTCATTAATCATGCGTCTGAAGCAGGGTTGCTATATTGTCTTAAATTGTTGCATCTTATAAGATTTAAGACAAGTTCTTAAATTTAAGTCGAAATGACAACCCTGGTCTGAAGGGAATGTGATGATGAATATGAATGCAAGCGCAAAATAATAGTGCTCAAGTTAGGTGAAACTTAATGACAGTTACGCATTACTATGCAAGACCGTCAAATTTCATAGTTATCGAAAGACTGTTGGCACCGCCGAAAGTAACGCTGTCAAATTTATGAGTATACAAATGATATAAAATTTTCCAGCCAGGTGTATGTTTTGTAAAACTATTACTACTGCAAAACTGAAACTACGAGCGCGGTTCGTGAGAAAACAGAACCGGAGAGATCAATCATCGCACGTGCAGTTCCACTATTACAATAATCTTTTAAAACATGACGAAGGTTGTCGCGTCGGAACGACCTAATCTCATCAGTGCTACAAGAACCGATTCCGCTTTACAAATCACCAACAACACAGTTTACATACCATCAGACCCTCGATGATGGTGAAGTTGTCGTTGATAACCTTGGCCAAAGGAGCCAGGCAGTTCGTCGTGCACGACGCATTGCTGAAATATTGGCACTGTCACTCTGTTATCGGGCTAAAGGGCGACCGCTACGAGAGAGGTCCTAAAGCAATTCTCGCCTGATTACAAGGTTTGCATCCAAATAGCACCGTAGGCCAATGTTATGGCCACAAACTCTTACGTAACGCAATTCAAATAACGCGCCTAGGATTACGGTAGCCTTCGCGTACCGGTCGCCCTTTAGCCCGATTAGTCACTCTGACATCAACCTTCAGCAATACATAAGTCAGACTGCTTATGAATGTTGAAGGTGCTTTCTCCAACCCCCATATAAGCACTTCTGCGATACTCGAACATTAAAAGCTGCGAACATGATCTAGACAGTCATTTGATTATAAAAATTGTTTAAGACATCGACTGATTTAACATAAATATTGGTATAACGGGGATAGACAAAATTTGTCCGTTCCAAGCAATTTTTCCCTGCGCAAAGAAAATATTCCCTCCGAAAATTCAGGTTAAGCTAAAGACGAATTGCCACTATAAACGATACTACCGCAAATTAAACTGGATCATTCCAGCTTCACGGAAGTCAGCCAAAGCTGCAATTATCCGGGAGAGGGCATTTTCGCCGGTTCTACTGCACTATTACTGCACACAGAAGGAATCATAAACGCTAATAAGCAGATATGGTGCCAACCTGACAACGTGGTGGTTGCCGGCTTCGTATCCAGACTCGTTGACGCCCATGACGAACATGGGGGCATCAGCGGACGGCGCCGAAATGACGACCTTCTTGGCGCCACCCTTCAAGTGAGCCTGAAACAGGAGAATTTGACATATTATCAAGACATGAATGGAACTTCTTGTTGAGAATTTGCACCCTTTTATAATTTTGCGGCACGTTTCTGAACATATTTTTCACCGCTGTTATCTAATTTAATCCAGAAAGGTGATACCCTCAATGCCCTTTTCTATCCCTGCAATAAATTACTGAATATGCCCACGCATTCTACCGTATACTCACGCAACTCTAAAGACTGTCCCGGCATACTGCAAATTACTCCCAACAATCAAAATACAGTGAAATTAGCTTAGCGGTTTTTGCGGGACCAGTATTTTTGACCGGTATAAGCGAAAAACCGTCAAAACCGAAAACGCTATAAGCGAATTTTACTGTACTCCCAATAATTACAATCAAAACCGGATAAGCGGACATTTCTGGCAAGCCCCGTGTGCGACATTTGTAAGCAACCATGACCGCTTAAGCGGACAAACCGGATAAGCGGACATTTTTCTCTTGCCGGGTCAATGTCCGCTTATCGGGTTTCGACTGTACAATACACCCAAGACCGTACCGAGGCCTTGTCGATGGTGGTGAAGACACCGGTCGATTCGACGATGAACTCAGCGCCAGCCGACGACCACTCGATCTCCTCGGGCTTCATCCTGAAACATTGTCGTGATGACTTATCGAATTTGTGCTTCAGGTAAAATCTCACGAAGCCATCACATAATGGACCACTGTGACCAGTTACAATACTGGACAAGGTCGACTATAATCTGATTATTGTAAATAGCTGTATATAGGGGACAAACACTTTCAACAATGATAGATTTTAAGAAGCCAACAACTCCACTTTTGGATGCAAAAACGTAGTACTTTTCATCTTGGTTTTTAAAGTTTCTGCAGTATGTTCGAGTTGAATAAGACTATCTAAGCAAACGATATGAAACCAGTCCTGCTTCTTATAAAACAAGCAAGAAAATCATAAGCTTTTCTTTAACAGACAAATATAAAGGTGTTTCACGAAGAAAAACAAAAAAAGTAGGTGAAACTAACTTGTTGAAGACGGTGATGGTGTGGGTCGACTTGCCGGTGGCGGAGACGATGAGCTTGCCGCCATCGTGCTTCACTTCGCCCTTGAAGCGGCCGTGGGTCGAGTCGTACTTGAACATGTACACCTGCAAAGGACATTCATTTAAAGCATTCTATTACATGTATGCTTTTGTCTAGCAGCTCTTGAATCGCTGGGCGTAGATATATTATTGATTCAAGAATGAAAGAACCCTCATTCGGTTTTGAGGACGAGATGCTTCTTTTCTGGTAGTTAGACCGTATACTATTACTATAACTGCCATAAAACGAACTTGTACTATGCGGAAATATACAAGATTCAGGATGTAAGAGGTTTTACGTTTCTATCATTTCTCAGTGCGATTATTTCTGTTGGCAAACGGAATAATCTCTTATATCGGACTCTTGCGTGTCGCAGCATGATGAAAAGGTATGGGGAAAGCAAACAGGTTTATAATATCCTAGTTTTACTATCTTCTAAATGCTCAAAAATAGTCATGGACTACGATCACTAAAAGATCAATGCTTACTAATAGTCAAAAATGATCACTCACCATGTAGTCGATGTCAATGAAGGGGTCATTGACGGCGACGACATCGACGGTGTCCTTCTCGATGGCGGCACGCAGCACCAAGCGACCGATGCGACCGAATCTGCAAGCGAAAAGTAATTTAGTAAAAAGTTACATATTTCAAGCGAAGTTACAAGTTTTGAGGCCTTACATTTCTGAAGCAGTCGTTTCCTAGTTAATACACTATTCTCAATCATGGCTCAGTGCGAAGTAAGTAATCTTGATAAAAGTCACGTAATCGACAAAAAAACTACAAGTGACTTTCTGCTCTGATCAATGTTGACAGCAAATATTATTGATTATATTTGGAATGATGAGAAATATAGATAGAGCGCGCCATTAAGGTGCAGCGGCGACGTAAACAGATTTCCCAAACTGAACGCATGTCTCCCCACTACGTCACGTATCATCATTTACAGAAAGCGCGAAATCGATTCAATCCTATTTCGCACCATTGCATCATGCTATTTCACAAGCTTACATGTCCAGACTGAATGATAAATAAAACAAAGAGTCGCCCGTCATATTCTTTATTCAATACATAATCTCATTGGATGCCCGGAATATTTGTTACTACTTGCAAGTCTTTAGATGCTTAAAACTATCACACACCTAGCGTGTAAAACAAAAAAACCGCTGCTAAGATTCATCACGTAAGTTCTGCGAAAACTAAACGAGTGCTGCGCTAAATTTAGGTCATCAAGAAGTGATAGGCCTAAAACATTGCGACAAAACGACGCCGGAAAACCGACTCACCCGTTGATTCCAACCTTGGCCTTCGTCATGTTTGCCGGGAAGTAGTAGCTGAAAGCCTTTAGCTAACTTGCGAACGAAGAAGCGCTCAGTGAGGCTGAAAGCGAAGAATGAGAAAACTACGTGCAAACGTGCAGACGCGCAGCGCTCTCTGCGCGACCAGGAGAGCCCAGACGCGAACACCGCAATGGCGCTCCGATGGGCCGACCGCCTGCGAAGACTAGACGGCAGCCGCACCACCCCGCCTCTCGATCGATAATAAACGGGTCCTATGCATCGCACGTGGACAAGTGTATCGTGTCGAGACTTTGTTTTTACGAGTCGCAGGACTCAACGCTGTCGTACACTCGGCTACAAACACTTTGCAGTTTGATCTCCGCTCTCTTCCATTAATGGAATATTGTGCGCCCTCTTGAAATTCAAAATTAATTGCATGCGTTCGGCCGATCTAACAGCGCTCCATGTCGGATTATGAGATAAATCAATACTTAGACCACTAGACATTGCTCGTTTCCTTCCGTTTCCGTTGAGGAAGTAGTCATTTCTTTCCCAAATCAACGCTTTTCAAGATGACATCGATCGTATGCTATTCTTTCAAGTTTGACTAATAGTGTATGGATGTCTTGAACTTAACCTGCAAAATGTCCGATTTACTAATAATCCCAGTTCTCACTTTAATTGACCGTTGACGTCAAACGAACACATGACCAACTCGTTCGTTATAAAATGACTAGCGTCAAAAGGCATCTTTTTATCCATCTATAGCTGTATAACTCCTTTGAGTACTTCAAAACTACACTTGCTCAGTTCATTGAAGAAACTGATCTGTATTCTCATTGCGCTTTGTCGAACTTCAACGTGCAATATAAATATTTTATTTCATTCTTTTGTGATAAGCAGATGTTGGCATGTGGGCTTGGGGGTACATCACTTCCAGCAGGACAAAACTTGTGAATATTAACGAGGGGAAAAGTAAAAACATTATTGTGGCACAGATGCTTACACAGATGACATCCATTAAAAGGCGAATAAGTGCACACTTCGGGTTTCAGACAGACGTCACAGTCATTCTACTCTTGCGTTTATCTGGGTTTTTGACATGTCAATTATATGAGAATAAAGCCAAGAAAACAGCTACGATTATTCGAATTCTATTGTAACAGGGATTTGGTCCGTTAGGTGGTACACTCGTAAAAGAAATATTATCCCCAAATGTGTTGCCTAATGCCAGCCTCCTATAAAAATATATCTATGACTCTATTGGCTGCCATTTGTTGAGGAACAAAAAGCTGAGTAGGATAGTAGCTGCAGTTGGATATACGCTATTAGCCCCTTTTTTCTCCTTGTCATCAGACATTAATGCCAGCATAAGTTCTTCCGTTTCACCTGCAATGTTACTCATAAGTTCAGAGGTTGACTGAATAAATAAATTCCGCACTCGTGCAGTTGCTTCCCGCTTGCCCTGGTGGGCAGTTGCTCGTTCCATTCCCTGCATGGTTATTATTCGGACGTACGGAAGTGCCGAAACTGTTGCGTGGTGAAGGTGCTGACGTTGGTTGTCCTGGTCCCACTGAAACGTATAACATTAATTCGATGTAAGTTGAGCATATACAGGGTGTTTCAAAAACTTTTGACTCTCCTGATTCGTAAAGATGGCGCCCAAGAGCAAAATTAGGACCAGAGCACGATTTGAAGAGCACCGCACCGCATGCATTCTGCATTAGGATCAATAAACTCATGCCATTTTATCAGCTCTAACTAGATTTTTGAAATTGCTTTTGCAAAACGTTTGAGTCAAACTTCACTGTCGAGAGAGCACATCATCTCACCTAAAAACTTGTTGAACAAATCACAGTAGGGTGTCATACAGGGTCCCTTGTTTAAGGCACTTTAAAGCATATTTTGAAATGCTGCTCAGGTGTCACAACGACTTTCTAGCTGAAACTCTGACCGCTTCAACCTCGCCTCAGAGGACATCTCTGGTTTAAATTTCGCCTTTGGGCGTTACCTCTCCGAGTCAGGAGAGTCAAGTGCTTTTATTGAGACATCCTGTAGAATCCCTTACCTGTTCCACAAGGAGCTTTGCATAGCCCTCCATAATATGCTGTGCAAGGACCTTGCCACCATTCGTTGTAATCACCATATATTAAACCCGTAATAATGCAACACCAACCGGTAGTTAATCCTGCAAATTTCTTCCACAATTATTTCTTTAATCAAAAAAGTTCAAGCTAGACTCACCTGAACATCGTATATATGTGCTGTTGCTTCCATCGGCCCATTGGAATGTGCCTACGCTGTTCTGATCGCCCCAGCCAGTCATTGCATAGTATTCATTAGTAGTCGTAAGCCAACCTTAACGGAGTTGCAATATTTACCGTAAGTATACCATTTTCGTTTTATTTAGGATGATTCCCCATGTAATCCATAACAAGCTTAAATTGAAGAGGGCATTTTCGACAGTAACATGACTCAGTAAATGTCCTCCTTGATTCCGATATTATCTTGTATGATTTCATTAGTGTCTTTTTGACGTGAAATAGTTTAAATCCCTGCTATTGATAATTACTTACTATTTTATTAAATTAAACTCTTACTTCGTGATGGTAATAACGTAATCAAGCTGATAATAGAGCCGATAATCGTTGATTTCAGCTCCACATCGGTGTTTGGTTGATTTCAAATAGAGCATTATCGGAGCCATTTTGCTATTTACTTTAATTATGAATGCTACATAAAACATATCTCAAAGTGAAAAACTCTGTAGTATTTAGCAATCTGCACAAAAGTTATTAATGCGAGCTTTATCAACTTACTTTTTCTGCTTGCATCAAATTTCACTAGACGAGCTAGCTTATATGACAGAAGCAATGAAAGCGGAAAATCACTTACTGCGTATAGCGTAATCTTCAGCTGCGTCATTTATAGTAGCCAATTTTCCGCCAACAGTGGCGCAGTTAGTACTCGCGGTTGGAAAATTTCCTGAGAGCTTTGAGTAGCAGGAACCAGGAACTGCTTGAGTAAAACCGGCTGGACAACTCGCGCACATGGCTGAAAAATAGTTTTATCAATAGTATTATAATTTACACTAATTTAAATACAGAGTGCTTGCAGACTGAAGGCAAATAATATAATGTCCTTGAATTTTTGAAATTTGACTGGCAGATTTATCCTCAATTAACAAAACCCCTGAATCTCATTTCAACAACGCTTATTAATCACTGAAATTTTTGACCAGCTGGCATAATCATCATAATTTTATGAATTGTGACTTTGTGCAAATGCATGAGACGCGGTCAATGAAATTAAAATTTTAGTTATTGAACTTTAGCGTAAAGGCCCGTCGTAAAATTAATGCATCTGATATGCACTGACATGAAAACTGAAAATATTTCCTCCTCATAGTTGGAATGCTCAATGTTTTAGGCGCGATGATAATGGAAGTGTTTGAGTTAAAAGAACTCCCCGTTTTCCGACATGCTCAGATGGTTGACGCAGCCAAAACTTTGCCTGTGTGTTATACAGTTTGGTACCAAGCTCTCCGATACTGCTCAGCAAAGACAAACAAACACTTCAGAATCCTCTTTTGGCGATAAAATATCTCACCCGGGCATATCTCAGATTCTGAATGCACATATTGGTATTCCTGTTAGGGTAAGTTAATAAAATATCAATCTGTTCGTCGACAACCCCTCACTTCCCACCACCACCGTCACACTTTCGTCAGATCGGCCAATTGAGTTTTTTTGCTCTTTACGAACGACAAAATTACGCACATGTTGTCGGGGCGCAAGCCTCGCACTGCTTTCCATAGCAGTTAGAAGGGCAGTTTATTTTGCACTGGAAAGTGCTGCCATCGTATGGTGAAGGCTCGCAGGTGGCGCCGTTCTGACAAGGATTACGCGTACATATATCTGCAATTGTTCATACTTTCTTCGTCGACAAAGAGAACAATAAGTTTCAGTTTCAGAAAAATTAGAATCAGAGAAAATATTCAGCCAGTAATTATATTATTAACAATATCTCCAATAACAATGTCTCCAATAAACGCTACCCCACTCCAGTAATCGTCCCTCTTTAAAATAATTACCGGGCTTTTCCGATTAGAAGCACCCCCATAAAGAAACCCCAATGTGCTTCTGTTCGGTTTGACTTTCCAAATAGAAGCCCCGGGGCTTATATTTGTACCCGAAAAAAGATCACCATGTATGCGGGAAATGTATTGATTTAAATTTTACTTTACATGTAAATACCATTTTATTAACAGGATTTGCAAAAATCATATAGGTTAATTGTTTGCGTGTAAGATTAATCGAAAAGCTGAAAAAACGACGCAGAATGCATGATTTGAACTGCAAAAAGTGTTGTGTAATTAAATTTTCCATACAGAGGCCTCGGGGCTTCTATTGAGGCAATCTCTGGAGATGGATTGAAACAAAGTGAGCAAATAAATGTTGCGTCGAACTGTAGATAACTTTCCTGAATGATTGAGAGCTGTCGTTAAAGCTAAAGGTGGTGACATTGAATGTTGATTGTTACTTTGGTTTCGTATATGGCAATAAATGTTTCTGGAAAGTTTCATTTGATTTGGTAAAAATATGAAGATATTCGCTCTTTTAGTTCGTCATCGAACTTTCTTACTACCCTTTATATGTTGAAAAATTCAATCCATACCACTCGTGCAGTTACTTCCCATTTGTCCTGGTAGGCAATTGCTTGTTCCGTTCAGTGCCTCCAGATAATAATTCAATGAAGCGCCAGTACTGTTGTTTGGTGCAGGTGCTGGCGTTGATTGCCCTGGTCTCACTGAAACATAATAAATAAATTCATATGCGCACTGTACGTAGGTAATGTAAAATTCGGTAGTAATCGAACAGTTGCTTCCGGCCTGCCCAGGAGGGCAGTAGCTTACTTCATTCGTCGTATTATTATTTGAATGCTATAGGACGTCAGAAGGGTTATATGGAGATGCATTATTGTCCAGTGCAAGAGATATAAATAATTATTTAGCATGAAATTTTTCGCAATATCAAAACTGATGTCTTGAGAAGTGCAAAATATAAAATAAACTGCAAGCACAGCCAATGTTTTCTTCCAATCCAAGGGCTATTTGCATACTATCTACACCAGCTCGCACTTTCTAGCTTCGTGTCTGCACCCTACCATTGCATCTTTGTCCAATGAAGCCGACCATACACATGCAGTGAAAGGAGTTTTCAAGGTCTATGCAGGTTCCATTGTTCTCGCACGGACTGCTGGAACAAGCATCGATATCTGTAATCCAATGCAGCACGATTATTCTCGAATCTGCAAATCATCTATGGTAATTCAAGTTTACCGTAATCACAGAGCGCGCCAGTCAAGCCAGTAGGACACGGTTGCGATGGGTTATCGTCGATTGTATAATTCATGATTGAATCAAGTAACTGAGAGATGATCAAACCGGCGATCTCAATCTCGCCGCAGCTACTTCCTTCAAATCCACCCAAGCATTCACCGACTGCGATGGCCGACAGCGGCTGGATGGCATTGGCACAGCCGCCTGTTACATCGCTGTTGCACGCTTGCAAAGAAATAGTAACAGGGGCGTTGAACATCAAAATGTTGGCGGTCAGCGTTTCGACACCGTTACCAATCATCGGAAAACCGCTCGACATCGCCTGCAATCGAATGATCGCTTAACACAATGCTCTTTCTTTTATTTCAGAGGGACACCATGGAATCACGCTACATTTGTAACAAATAATACAGTGAATAACTGAAATGAATACCTCGGCAAATAGTTCTTCGGCGCACATCCTCGTCATCAGCGATACTTTGCCTATATCCGCCGTGGATTTTGGGCCAAAACCGAGACTCATCCACAATCCAAATATATCTGACTGTAATTCAGGGCCGTTGTAGTGAAGAAAATCGGCAGCAATTGAAAGAACCACAGAGTAAGTCTTGCACTTTGTCAACTAAAATTATAACATACCGTAATTAGGTGTTCCATTCAAGTGTCGTAGAACAAGTGTAATACAATGAAATACTAGATGTAAATGCTAAGAAATTGAGTTTTGAGGGTGTCTTGATAGTTAAGGTTTTAACACTGCGTATCCGCGTAATACAAGATTTTTTTAAATGTTCGGCTACTAAACTTTTCAAACATTCATTTACCCTGTTTATCATGCGATAACTGGTTCTAAATTTAGTGCACATAAAGTGTTAGTAACTCTAGACTGATTTCGGTCACAGTGTTTTACATAATTTAGGATTTTTTGTTAATCAGTTTCCATAAAATTTTGTAATACGAGTAAGAACAAAGTTCAAACTGAGGTTGTCTGAGAACCATATTTCTAGGACTTAAAGACATTTTCAGTTTTTATTTCCGGGCGAAGCGTTCGTTTAGGGAACGTAAACAATTAAGCTATCAGAGGACAGGACCAATTAGTTTAGAGATCATAGACATATTTATGTCATTGGTTCATGTCATTTCTGTCTTATGAGCAAAAAAATCTGGCCGTAAACGATGCCAGCTGTCCGAAAGTCAGCTCTATTCAAGAGTGCAGAAAATGAAAATCACATACATATTTAGATGAGGATGATTGCGCCTGGTTGCAATCGCTTGAGAAAGGAGGAAAGGGCATATTCATATCCGTCACGTTCGTCTGCATAATTGCAGATAAGCTCTGTCCAGTGGCGTTGTTGGTAAATCGAGCCTCAGAGCATTTCGCGCCCACAACTTGTTCTGAAATTTGATCGTTAGCGTTGCTAATTACATGGTAAATTGGTTTTTAGGTGATACTGTTTGGCTACCACTTCTACCGCTGTATTAAACATTAGCAGAAGGCAAACCGTCAACTTTGATTGACGCTGCCATATCGAGATTAATCATACCCCTCTCCGTTGCAGAATTGCATAATAATAAAGTGCTAGTCTGTAGTAGCCAATAGTTGTATCAGCAATCAGGTCCAAGCCCTTATAAAATGACCTCAACATTCAATCAGTACTCAATTCTCATTGTTATCCATACACTGTTTTATGCGAAATTGTGATTAAGACAGTGGTAGTAATCATAGTCCTACTGTGGCATTTAGCCAAGTAATGATGGTACTGCGAACATAAGATTGAATGATGTAGTTTCATGACGAGGTTTAGTTCTTTGAAAGGAAAATATAAGTCTAATTTATGTAGCGATGTGGTTCAAATAATGATAAAAAATGGATTACTAGCATATAATGGATCCTTGCATAGATTAGTAGAGCTCTCGGGAGTGGGGCAGCACAATTTCGAGCCAGGGCAAGGCGACCATGCCGAGCATGCGACGGGCATGGTATCATTGTCGTCTGACGAGAAGAGTGATTGCGGTGGACATTCGGCTGAAAAGATACGCGATTCATTGGAATATCGATTAGAGCAATAATACTTTTGATAATATATATATAGAAGGTGCCATAATGCAGGCCAAGAGCAAAGAGGATGTTTTCATATTGGGATCTAGCCTTCGGGTAGAAATACAGCGATCTCATGTTAGGTACCAACGGCGCCCACGGCGAAATAGCTTTTTCCATTTGCTTTCTCTCTGATATTAATAATCTCAAGGCGATCATCGTTTGCAATCATACCAGAAAAAGACGAAGGGTTCACGTCTTGATGAGCTGGCACCGCACCAATGTCTTCAGAGGCGTCCTCATTGTTGCCTAAAAATTTTCGATTTAGTTGGCAATAAAAACAACATTTTAAAGGAGCGCAACAGCAAGCTCAATATATATTTGTTGAGCATTCTACAACTGAATAAGTATGCTCACAATATAAAACATATTATAAAAATAAGACTATTCTGAGACTCATTTGTTATGAGATGTTGCATGAAGGCTCAAAGATTTTTGCGTCCATGAGAATATTAAAATGAACTAAATGGAAAAGAGTTTGGGTTGGGTTTATTCGTTGAAACATCCAAGCTTCATTGTCTTATGCATCGATTTGACATTTCAAAGTGTTCAAAAATGATCGCTATGAGTGATCAACGTTGCCGCTTGCAGGAATTGAACCTGCGACCTTCTGTTTACGAGACAGACGCTCTGCCCCTGAGCTAAAGCGGCTCACAGTGTTAATGAAAACGAAAATCAAAATCGCAACTCAATTTCTAAAATTTCTCAGATTAAAATCTTTGAAGTATTTTATCGAAACCGAAATAAAGTTAACAGGCGGAGAACAATGGGCCGATAATATAATCGTGTCCTAAGCTGTTCTTAAATTATGCATTACTTAAGCCCATTATGAAACATAGCGCTGAGTATCGCTATGAATTACTTAACTTTTGGAAACGATTATGTTACCGGCCCAATGGTACTCTACAGAGAAGAGTTGATATAGGAACGGTACAGCTCCAAAATTAACTATAATGAATTATACTTCATCCCAGCTGGTGCATATCAGCAAAATTTCAGCATAGCTAATTCTCACTGTGCAAATTCTTACTGCATTTATCAGAGAATGCGCAAATTCAATTAAATGTGACACTGTTGCAATTACGCTTGCTGAATTGGTGTATACTGTTCAAAGTAGCGCTCAAATAATCGCCTGCCTGAAGTGACGGGGATCTCATTTAATATTGATTTATTGCTTAACTCGTGGCGCGCTGTTGCCACGTGGCCGGCTGCGAGGCGCGCATTACGGTATAGCGTTCCTATTTGAAATATTAAACTCTTACAGTTTTGTCCAGCACAACTGCATAACGACGCTTTAATCTTGGAACTGAATATCGCTCCCTCCACAGTTGAACATGTTCCTGCTTGATGAAATTCGGTGCTCTTCAGTTGGTCTGGCAGCTCCCTATCGTCGAGGAGGCCCAAAATAAACGCCGTATCCTCCAAACAACCGCGAAACGCAAAATTTGCGTATCGTATCATGCGCATCGCACTCGTTGTCATCGGCGCAGTATTGTTTCCTGTTTTAATCGACATGTCCAAGTCTGGTGGGCCTAAACAAAGAGAAAAAGCAATGTCAACCACTTTATACAGCTATTTACCATTTCTTCAGGACCTATTTCTAAGAACAGTTGATATTTGAGAATAGAGCAACTGAATCCTAATTCAATTTTAGTATGATTTTTGCATACGATGGTGCGGGTGACGGTTATGCAGAACTGAGACTTAATTTCTCAATTCTCAATGCTTAACAGTGCTATGAAATAGGCCCATGAATGTGATAAGGAAATATTTTTGGTATGAGTTAAATTTTCTTTCATGAATATTGACATAAACTTTCTTCCTTTTAAAATGTCTTTTACTGTAAATTTTGATTAAAATTGCAATTGCTTACGACCTTAGGCGGCAAATTGTCATCAGAACACTGACCGGCATAGTTTTCCATGTTCGCTTTCATTGCGATGGTGACACATTGATTGTTGCAGCTTTTGTTGATAGTCGTCGTCCTGGCACAGCCAGCATTCGCCGCAAGACCTGACAATTCCGGTACTTTTGACAGTTCCTCGTTGATATCATTGTTGAAGCTCTTTTCTATCGACAAGAACGGCTCGCTGTTTGCACCTCCTTGCACAGCGACTCCAACGCAGTAATTGCAGCTATTACTTGCGTTTACGCACACCAACAAAATGCAATAGCAGATTACCCAGAAAATACTGCCTTTCATTCTATTTTTCAGATGAATTGGAAAAAAATGAAGCAGTTCTGACAATGATAATTTGTCATGGTGTCTTCACTTAAGTAGGCTCTAAACTCTTCCAGCTTTGTGTTGTTAACGTTGCTTAGTTCTCTGTCTAAATCGCCTACTGTACTAATGAACAATTTCTTTGTCTTCGCACCACTGAATCGTTCCATAATTCAGATTTCAGTACAGTATTGTCTGATGTCATTAGTGTATGAATACTGCAATGTTTCTATTATTATTATCAGTAATCGAAGATTGCTGACACATGGAATAGTCTCCTTTGTCTGTGATGTTGAATAGGTCACTGCTATTGCACAAAGCTGACTAGATTGTTTTCAAAGGTGACGAGTCGATCGAGTTCAAAACTCAGAGCGAGTAACGATCAAACATCTTCTATGTACACTATGAGATTTTCTTCAAGTTGCCTAACAATGTCTAAGCTTAATGCGTGCGTCAGTCTACATACACATGGGTTTCGTGAAAATATAAGCGAAAATTATTTGTCGGCAAATGGGAATCAGCAGATTCTTATATGTGCAAGCAATTGCCGCTATAAACAATTTTTGCTCCTCATTGAAAATAGGAAGTCAAAAATTTGGGACCGACGAAACCTAACCATTTTAAACTAATAATGCTATACTTATGTTTAAAAGGCGTTGCTTCAGTTGGGATGTAGGGGGTAAGTGCAAATTCGATGAAAGCTGGTTGACCTGCAGATGACAGAGAATTGAGTTATGAGCACTGAAGCTTAATTGCCTTCATAAAATTTACTGAACGATAAGTTACATGCAAATCTGGAAAACTGATTCGACGCGAATATCTCGCTGTTTATTGCCAATTTTGGTCATGATATCTTATCGTTCTGCAGATTTAAAAAAACTGATATGATATGATGGTCAGTTATCATGCGCCTATTGCATATGCAATTACAATAAATTTGTGATATATTTGACAACTGCTTTCACTTTGCTAATATTCGATGGAGCAAATGCTTCGTCCGCAAATATGCCTCTTAAAATAAATTATTCTTGCTTCACAGTACATTTTTCATCAGCAAGTGACAAGGCGACGTATATCTGCTTTAATGAGATGAATGCTTGCACAGTTACATGTGCACAATAGCATAATTTAACTTTTTATAGGTGACAGTTACCATGTCACACTCTCTCTGCAGAGAATGAAAAGAGATTCTTTGCGAAGAACAATCCGATCAGAGTTACGACAACACTTTTGAGACAGACTGTACTTTAGCACTGGGTAATTTCTTCCTTATTCATGCAAACCTATAATCATAACGGGGTAGGGAAGGACTTTAGTATGACTTGCGTCACGTGCAGGCAATAGCGTGTGTGCGCGCGCTGAAGCGAAGAGAAAAGTACGTAATTATCAGCGTCCGCGCGCAGGGTAGATAACTTGTGCGCGCTGCAGTTGTGCAATTTGGTCGTGCGACTTAAGCGCAGAAGGCCGTCTTAGTCCACTGCAAATTCAATTCTCATAATAAATCAAGATATCTGGACCACTATATACTGAAATAGGTATGTTTAGCTCTCCTATTATGCAGAGATGATCGTTAAAACTATCAAACCATCGTGGCGCTTGTTAACGGCCGTGTCAGATGGAGCGATGTGAACCTACGCGGCGCCGATTTGATTTGCGTTACGGCTAGCTTTGGCTAAAATTCAACTCTCGTTCAACTCTGTTAGAGTCCTGCGGCCGCGGCGGACGGGACGTAAATAACCGATGTCGTCGCGCCCATTGTGGTTGGGCTGTGACCGCGCCGCATCGGTATACGTCACCCTATCTTAGCATCACCTTTGTCTAACAGCCTCCCTTAAATGGTTGTCTTTCAACCGTTTATCAGGTTTTAGTATGCAATTTTTCTAATTCATCCCTAGGATTTACTCTTCGACTTGCGCGTACTAATTTTTTGACTTCGAGAGATCCACCCCAAGGTGCGCGGCACAAGAGAAACAAGAAATGCTCCACTATCTCTTTATTAATGTTATACTGTTCTGATTTGTTTGTCATGGCTTGAATCTTCAACTTTGTACGAAACATCAAATGATTATATCAGTTGCTGAATGACTGAGCTAGGGATCTGTATAAAACTGCGCTTTTGTCTGGTTTATTAGTCATTATTACTCGTACATATCAGCGCTCAGATGGCGTTACGCTGTTGCCTCGCGAGCAGTGTATCGATTGCACAACGTTTGACTAGCAGTGTATCGCAGTCTTAGTTTGCTCGTCATACCTAACAATGCGCCTCAGGTCCATTAATCGTGCGCGCAAGCAACCAGATGCGCCAATCACTATTTGTTAACAAAAACATCAAGTGCTTTTATCTATCCAATCTTAGGAGCTTACCCTTGATTCTGGTCGTTACCTTGTTTCACCCTCTTTCTTTCACTGCTCTTTGATTTTAGGTCACTTTATACACATAAAACTTCGATTATCATCGTAACTGCTTATTAGTTAAACAAAATATTCACCTATAGTAAACATAAATGACGCCATAATTTTGCGACAAATTCTCTTTTGTAGTTGTTTTCAAACTCAGGGAGAAGTAGACAAAGCTGCACCTTGACGGTGATTCACGATATGGGCTTGTCGAGACGCGCACAGCGCATGACTGCATACGTCTTGTTGATACACTGTCGTAAGGAGTGTCGAACGAAAGAGGAACGACCCTTTTATATGATCACAGTTTTTTCTCTTTAAAGCGGGCGTTAGATAGCTTAGGAATTAAGATAAAAGTGAAAAGAACGCAAGGCAATCAAGTTTTTAGGTTTATGCCAGAACGTAAAGCCAGAACGATTCTTGATGAATCTTTAAGATGCGTCTTATTGTCTTAACTATGTAGTGAAGAAGCATGCAAGTCAAAGAGCTTTCAAATTAAAGTTTCAGTTTTCAGCGCTGAAGCATACTACCGTTCAGCAACATTCTTCTATAACTCTATTTTTGCTTCTGAATAAGTTGAATGTGAATTGCGAGGATGAACAAGACAATCAAGTGCGTTGTGGTTGGCGATGGCGCTGTTGGCAAGACTTGCATGCTCATATCCTACTCGAAGAATAAGTTTCCCTCCGGCTACGTCCCCACCATCTTCGACAATTACGCCGTCAATGTAATGATCGGAGGTGAGAATTTTAACTTGTTCATCAGCCCCTGATTAAAATTCTTGTAATGCGGAGCAGTTGTGATCTAGCAAAAAAAGCATTTACGTTCATTCAGCTATTTGTTTAACGCATTAATTAAATTAGTTATTTTATTGAATAATTAATCATCCAGTAAATATTCAGCTTTTTCTTCTATAATTCTCAGCTCTTGTTCCGAAGCTAAGTTCCTTCCCAGACCATATATGAAAAATATCAAATTATGTTCTGAAATTTCTCTGACTTCAGATAAACTAGTAGTATGTATCAGGACAACATGTATTTATGATAAATATTAATGGTCTCATATCTTGACTTGGTAACCAAGTCTTTTGCTCATACTAGCCGGGTGTGTCAACTGAAGTGTTTTGCAAAATAATATAGCTTTTAATGAAATTACTGCATTGAGTTAGCTGATGTTTATCGCACAAACCAAGTTAGTGATTTCGCGCCACAATTCAATTCTTAGTTATACCAAATTATTGCCGAAATTACTTTATCGAAAATTGGCTGTAAGTGGCCAAAAAAGTTTCATTTTTACTTTGATAACGGCATTTTGCAAGCCTATTCTTTATGAAAAATGTCCTTTTTGATTTGGAGAGTGCTATTAGTGAAGTGATATTGATACAACTAAATAATGTTAACTGCGTTACAGAATTGAATACAGTTGCGAGGTAGAGTTAACACTTGTTCTTCGTTTTTATTATCAAACCTTCACAGTGCACAAGTTGATATCTATTTGCACAAATAGGCGAGCCGTACACGCTCGGCTTGTTTGATACGGCCGGCCAGGAAGACTACGACCGACTGCGACCACTCAGTTACCCACACACTGACGTGTTCCTGGTCTGTTTCTCCGTCGTCGCGCCGAGCTCTTTCGAAAATGTCAGGGAAAAGGTCAGATTTACATAACTGCTTTCAACTGGAGTTACTTTATTTAGTGTGTGTCTTGTTATCATACTCATATTCGGGCAATGTCTTATTGCGATCTTGTACACGATGCCGTCAACTGCTCCTTTACCATGACTTACTATCATAACTCATTGCTCAGTAATTTAAGGACAACTCAAATTGTTCTCTAACAGCTTTGCATTCGTTTTATTATTCAACTTTTCAGTGGATGCCAGAAATAGCGCATCACTGCGGAAATGCCTGCGTACTACTTGTCGGGACGCAGACGGACTTGCGAGAAAACAACTCAGTGGTTTCGAAACTGGCGCGATCTAATCAAAGACCGATATCGTTTGATCAGGGAAATCAGCTGGCTCGAGAGCTGAAACTCGTCAAATACGTAGAGTGTTCGGCGTTGACTCAGAGAGGGTTGAAGAACGTCTTTGACGAGGCGATTATGGCTGCCTTGGAGCCACGAACCCCGAAGAAGAAGAAGGATAAATCTTGCGAAGTGCTTTGATGTTCATCGTAAACGTGAAAATTGCTCGACTACTCTGCTTTATGTTGCAATTTTAAACTGACATTTTTTTTGAAATTTTCAAGTGATAAGCTATTTTTGCTGATGAAACGCGTTGTGGATAGCACGAAAAGAAATTTAAAATAGCTACTTCTTACATACCATAATGTGAGCGAAGGAACGGAGGATGTCGTACAAAAGTAAGAACTCCATAACACCCAAAATACTTCAATTTTTTAGCCCGCGGCAGATACCTGAGATACTTGAGATCGGTTAAAAGGAAGAAATGTTCACTGATGGAAACGATTTGTAGAAGGCGGTGCCGTGTTCCCCCTCTTCACGAAGCACGCCACGTACTCGTTCGTTCAACGCGTACAACTGGGATTGCCAAGCATTCTCATTTTACTGCTAATATGATACACTATGATATAAGCATACAAAAACATTCAAGTAATGAACGCAATACATTGTACACAGATTACAGAAGATGTAGCGGTTTACAGCTACTGCTTGGTTAAAGGGCTAAGCAGAATAAATTAGAGTTGAATCTCGCCTCCCTTCAGCCTTCAGGCAATCGATCACTGTTAAAACCCACCGACTACCACTACATCGTTGGCTCTTGGTGTGACATCGCATATGGCCATCGACAAAGGCTTGCCGTATGATAAACGCTCCGCTTCAACTTTCACCTTCATTCCATCTCGCATCATCTTCACTGAAGCGGGATCGGCGTCCTCGGGAAGCCGGTAGATGATGTGCACTTCGATGAATCCGTGGTCCAGACTTTCATGCTTATGATGCTTCTCGCAGTCGATGATTAAATCTCGCTCTTTAACTTCCACCTGAACTGCTTGATATTTTATTTGCAATTCGGTGAAAATCGCTACTCATTTAGGCAAAAGGTATTTTTTATCCTATTTATTTTTCAGGGATAAGCTTTATAAAACTTTTCAAATAGCTCCTAACATTAATTTTTCGAAGCTGTTTCCTTTCTTCGTTAACAGAAGTGAAAATTTCACCCAGATTAGTCAAGATATAAACAATTTCCTCTCGAGAAAAAGGAGCTCATTTGGCGTTTGACAATATAATTAAAAAACTGAATAGAAGAGCAATTTATGAAAGCGTACATGATCACTATATTTGTCTCAAACTTATCATCAAATATGCATAATTTTCACTTACATTGCAGTCCTTTGGTTGAAATCCCGCGAAAAACTTGAGATCGAAGCTCAGTTTATAATGATCAAGCAAAGTTTCGAGCTTCGCAAGCGCTGTCGGTTCTTCACTTTTCGTCTTCATTGGACCGGTATGCGTATGCGAAAACGGCGGCATATGCACCTCATGCGGCATATGCGCCTCATGCGGCGCATGCACCTCATGCGGCGTATGAAGTGCATGCACCTCATGCGGCGTATGCGGAGTATGCGGAGTATGGGGATGCGGCGTATGCGAATCCATAGTCACTTCAGAATTCGGCGGACGTTCCGAGCACAAAGTTGCGTAGTAGATAAAGTTAGCCTGAAAGCTGGTCGTTTCAGCAAAATACACCTGTCTAAATTGGTTAATAACTAGCAGTGAAGTATAATTAATGATATTACTAACTAAAAATAATATCATTTCATTCTACTATCAGCAATCGGTATGATTTTTTGTATTTTTGTTATTTTTTGATCACTCTTTAACAGAAAAGAATTTAGGATGCCATTATACGACAGCGACAAGTCATTATCTTATCATGATTTCTCATATACAAAAATACGTGATATCATTACTCTGGCTGACTTGACAATGATATATCACTGACAGGATTTTACTTATTGCTCCTTAATACCAAAGGGCTCATATATCGAACCGCGCGTAAACTCGTGCGATGCTATTACAAAAAGCTCTCAGTCACAACTGATTGCGAGCAAACGAGGCAAATGCAACCAGTGCTATCAATTAAAATGGGCGAAAGATCTCAGCTGATTTAAACTATTTCCACTTTCATAATAATATCTTCCACTTCAAAGAGGATACTTTCGAAATCAAAAATGACATTTTTATAATCAAAATGATATGAGAAATGTCCTTTTTTTTATGAAAAGCGCTCTCTGCAAAGTGCAAAGTATCCTTATTGAAGTGAAAATGGTATATTAACGACAATTTGTGTCCAACGTTCTGACAAAGCTCTCTGACAAATCTGCCCTACCGCTCGCTTCCGAAGGTTTTAAGCGGTGTGTTGTCGGTTGCGTAATAGCGGCGACCAGAGTAAAGCTGCGTGCCACGTTAGGCTAATAGGCGTGTAAATCACCGCCGGGCGTCAGGTGCTGTTTGGCCAAAGAACAGTCTCGAGGTGCGAAAGGGCGAAAACGGCGGACAAATTGCTAACAACTGCCCGCTGACGCCACTCGTGGCTTTGGCATTCTATTTTTTGACTGGAGCTGTGTTTTCTGAGTTCACTGACGCAATCTGCTGTTCATTCACGAAAGCGATTGTAATATTAAATGAGAAGCTTGCTATCTGATATTACATTCGTAGTGCATTATGCAAAGTCAGATTTTTTTGCATTCGTTTGCAAAATTATACTTTTGTTTCTTGTTATTGACTTCGTTTCGCATTATGCAAAACAGGTTTGTTTTCGAAAAAGAAGTCTTTGTTTTCTGTTATTGTTCTCGTTGTGCTTTAGTAGAAAACAAGGTTACCGCAGTTTTGTTTTCTGTTATCGCACCGAAAGCCAACTTTAATAGTCTTGTTGACCTCTGGGCAGAGGTGAGCAAAGGGATTGGTACTTCAGCCAGATCTACATCCATTCAGTCTGAGCGGAAAGGAATAAGTACTTCCTCTCACGCCGATTGGCCCCCTGATTTTAAAGAACTATATGGCACCCTTAATTGCGCTAAATCAAGAGCATAGCAAAATTTATTAAAGTTATTGCAGATGTACTAAATGCAATAAAGTTCGTTTCTACTGGTTATGCTTGGGACGGTTTTATAGTATATATCGGTTAAGATTGATCGGTCTTCGAGATTATCTTGCTATGCACAATTTTCCGAAATGCAACTTCAATATTTCGTCCGGGTTATAACCAGCGTTGACTACTGAAGCATAAACTAAACCGCTGTACCGCTCAATCGTGCACTTGTGAAATGAGCACCTGTGCAAAGCATGGTATGATGTTCAGACGTACGGACGAACTGAAAATAAGTACTGCCTACAGGAAGTACGGACAACAAGGGGGCAGTACAAGCGTAGAGATAAGGCGCCACAGACTCGTCAGCAAAAGAAGGTCAGCAAAATGTTATTGACATCGTCTGTTCAATGCAGAGTGTCAATGAATATGCAGAAACGTAACCATTCTTCCCTTGTCGTTGTTCACATCATGTGTTAATCGTTTTGCAAAGAGGTGTGCTGTTAAAAAGTTGACTAGTTAACAATGAAATTCGCGGTAATTACTGGAGCAGCGAGCGGAATAGGAGCGGCATGCGTTGAGGAATTCCATTCACACTCCTACAAAATCATTGGTGTGGATGTCCAACAACCGCTGGAAATATCAGCCGCAGACCTCTTTCACCAGTTTCATATTGTCGATATCGCCCATGTCGCCAATATTACTGATTTTATCGCCAAGCTATCTGATGCGGTCGATCATGTCGATGTTCTGGTACGATTGTTTACGATGCCTTGCATCTTAATAGTATTAATAGCGTTGATTCATTGATCCGGTCCTGATTTTTCATCGTTTAACCAGTGCATATCTCAGAGCAGGCTACATGGACCAACTATTAACCAGTACTAGTTTCAAGTACGAAATATTGTCCGTTAATTTATGATGAATCCTGCCCCAGTTGAAAATAGGACAGAACCTTAGTCACAAGTAAATTCATATTTAAAGCTGTTGATAATGCTATTGCTTCCTTAACGAACAGCTAAAGGCTGAGAGACTCAATGACCCACTCATTTAACTAGTTGTATGGTATCTCCGTGGTAGTATTTTAAGCGCTCGCTAACTTAAAGGACATTTGTTGCCTCTACTATCTCTATTTGTTACTGTCGCCTTCGTAAAACAGTTGTTTTAGGTCAACGCTGCTGGAATTCATAGCGGAAAGCCGATCGAACTTGTATCAGAAGACGATTTTGATAGAATCATATCGATCAACGCCAAGGCGCCATTCTTTCTAACTCAAAAACTACTGCCATTAATGACGCAGGGTGACTATAGCGATCGATCGATCGTTAATATTTCTTCGGTACATGCTACAGCGACAACTCCTTTGCTGAGCTCATACGCGGCAAGCAAGGGTGCACTGACAGCTATGACGAGAACTATGGTAAGCGAATTTTTAGGTCGCAGAAGGTGAATCTGTACAACTACAATCAATAGTATAACCCCCGCTAGTTATTACTGTGGAAAAGAAGTGTTAACTATCCATTCTGTCTAAACAGTTTGTGCTGTCTTTTGAGCTCAACTTACAGTCTTGGCAGTAGGAACGGCCTCTCTGTGGATTGAAAATTTGATCACTCTTAGGATTTCGAAATTTCTTCATCCTGTCGGTTCTTAGCGTCTGATATCTTTGCAGAAATTAGTTTGCCATTAGGAGAAGCGATGCAGAGTTGTAGAAGAAGGTGAAAGGATAAAATAATTGTTTCTTACAAAATCTAATAGAGACATAGTGAATTGTATAATTGTTTCAGGCATTGGAGCTTGCGTCTAAAAAGATACGAGTCAATGCCGTCCAGCCAGGAGCGATCAATACGCCAATGCTGCNGACATAGTGAACTGTATAATTGTTTCAGGCATTGGAGCTTGCGTCTAAAAAGATACGAGTCAATGCCGTCCAGCCAGGAGCGATCAATACGCCAATGCTACAAAACGGATTTCAGAAGTGAGTAAACAGCAAAATATTTCGCAACCAGCAGGATTCGAACCTGCGCGGGGAGACCCCAATAGATTTCGAGTCTATCGCCTTAACCGCTCGGCCATGGTTGCTGATAGGTTGCGTGACGAAGCAAGACTTCAGGTAATTTTAGTATCTGGGGGACCTTCGATATTGCTTGAGGTTTTCCGCTTCGTTCATTCAGTGGCGTCGGAGGCGGGCGAGGGGGGTATGTAGAGGTGCGCAACATTCTCAAGGCACCCAGGGTGTATCCCTGGGTGTCGATCGGCGGCCATATATTACACATCAGTGACTTCGCTCTTGCCACAGTTTTTGCTTTTTCCCTCTGCGCGAGTTGCTGCTACCTCCGCAAGTGAGTAATATGATATTTCCCCTCAACATATTGCAGGCTCTATGGAAAGCCAGGTGTCAACGTCGACGAAATGGTGAACAATTTTGGCAAAAAGCTCCCTGTTGGACGTATAGGACGAGCTGCAGATATCGCAACAGCTGTATATTTTTTGGCGAATGAAAATAATTCTTTCATAACCGGCACAAGCCTGGTCGTTGATGGTGGAGTCCTCTCGCATTTGAGCACTGAGTGATGATATAAGTTAAGTTCACCCAAAATGCCCATCGAAATGAACATTTCTACAAGAGCACCTAATTAAGGCCAAGTGATTCTGGTCGAGGGCTGTACATATTAGTTCATAATAAAGAAAGCATAGCAAATGAATGAGGCGTCATTTGAACCTTATTCCTTAGCTCGCGCATATTTCGCAATCAGTCGTGTGCGCAGGTATTAGTCTACCGACAGCAGTACTGTACAGAGCGGAAAAGAGGGAGAGTTGGAGAAATGATTTAGTCTCTCCTTATTTCGCTCTGACCGTCGCTGATTGCTGCGCGCCTGTCCACCCTCCGTGACATAAAAGCGATCAGTAAGTCGCACGACCTGGCTGGGACAAGAGTCGTCCGATTAAAAGCCGTCGTCGTCGTCTATTCATTTCGTCTATCACTCGGCGACGAAAGCGCCACACATCCCGGCTGTGTGCGCCACTCGACCACGAAAGCGCCACATATCTCGTGAAAGAACGCCAAAGAGTGCTGAAGTACTTGCGTCCGAATTTCGACCGGAGCGTCAAGCGCCGTGAGCTCGGTGGGGCGTGTGCGGCACGGTGCGGCGCGGTGCGGCACGATCCTCGGCAGTCCTCGTCGCATGCTCCGGCTGGCCCAGTGACCCGTCGCGACGCGCTCATCGACTCGTCGAGCGTCCAGAGTCGAACGAGAGGGGAAGAGCGAGGGGCTCTTCGCGCACGGCGCCCCATGTCGGACTTTACCACGACGTACTAATAGTCATTTATTGAAGGACAACTGAACGGAAGCACTACTTCACCGCTTCCGTGCCTGACCGTGTCCGTGACTATCCGCCGACGCCTGATGGTCAAGGACTCTGTTCCTCGGATCGACCTCATTTCTACGCCCTGAGCCGTGTTTGTTTGCTGTGCACCGGGCGAATCGATTCTATCGTCCCGTTTGGTATGAGAAATATGAGCAATTTTTGTTCGTATTAGAGCAGTTGTTCGCTCTGTCGCCAGCCAAGGCAGCAGTATTCTGCAAGTTGCAAAGACTACTGTGGCGCGACCTATTGTTGCCGCGCTTTGGTCGGCCTTCGACGATCTATACTGAAACCCGAAGGCCGAGGTCATTTCCTTAACTTAGCTCTATCCTCTCCCTTTCCGGCCGCCTCACTGTTTCTAAAGTATCGACAGTCCGAACAACTTGTGATTGCTTGAAAAATATCTGAAGCAGCTGTGTATTGGCTGCATTCATCCCTGGATTTTCTGTGGACATGCTTCTACAGAGAGTAGCATCCTTCTTCATAGCAGTGGTATGTGTCTCTGCACGCGGAAAGATCCACTGGCTTTCTTTTCAATACTAGGTCAGAAGTGTTTTCAGGTAGCAAATGTGGTGGCGATTCCATTCCCAAATGATATTATCGGCGTGCCAGAAGTAATCTGCGAGCCGAATCAGATTCAAGTCAAGGTGAAGACAACGGCGGGCAATCCGTCGCACATGTTTGTGACAAATTACCTGGAAGATCCTACCTGCGTTACCAGAAATACAAACAAGATTGTTATCAATCACGATGCTTGCGGCTTGACGAGAGAGAGAACGGTGCGGTAATGCGCTTTTAGTTTAAAGGAGGTGCATTTAGGTCAGAGAATCGAAATAAAATTTGCTCGTATATTAGGCTGTCCCAAAACAAATGCACAAACGATGCTGTTTCCTGGTCTCTGTTGAAGCGCCGGATAGTGGCTTAGATGGTGCGCATCGCAGCAGCTGACTATTTCGTGTACTTCTGCATCAAAGTTTTGAACTCCTGGGCATCTATTTCGGCCTTTCAGAAGTGCCAGATCACGGCACGCGAGACGAAATTTTTTGTTTTTTCATAAGTCGTTTGATAGAAAGTGACGCGGGTGAATGCTAGAGGAACGCAAACTGACGAAATGAAAGTCCCTACTGACAATAAACTTCCACGGCCTAAAGTTAAAAGTTCAGTTGTGTATCTGAACAAAACTAGAGTGATAGTGTTCGCGATTCATTGTCTGAGCATGATCATTTTGGAATAACCTGATACATACTGTCAAACTCAAATAGAAAATATTTTTTCACATTCCCTTGCACCCTCTAAGATGCTGGCTTCACTGTCTATCAGCGCTTAAATCTCCGATTATTGCGCACCAACTTGAGTCACTGACAGTTGGCCTTAAATTCTGATCAGTCACTATATCTTACATATCGTAGCGGTACGATAACGTTTTTTATCGAGAAGACAAGCAATTCCACACTGTATCACGTTGTTCAAATCTATATTTGTTCAGTCGATTTGAACTGCAATTATTTCGATTTTGGGGAGTGTCTCACGGTCAGTTCTGTATTCAGTTCGGCGAATCGAAATAAAGTTATGAATAGCAAAAGCTCGAGACCGATGCTCATTTACGAATGACTACACATAAATCTATCATTTTCACTTTGGTAGGATCATTTTCCAAAAACAGAGAGAACATCTTCCAAGTTAAGTTGACTTGGAAAATAACCGCTATGAACTGAAAAGTGAACTGACTGAAGCGAAAATAATATATATTTGAACAAAAAATACTACGATTATACGCAGATACACAAAGAAAGCGTTACAAAATAAATCATTTTCAACTATTGCTTTCATATAAGTGCGCTTCAATTATATGAGGGCGCCGTAATAATTGTTTGCACATCCGCCTGTATATTTGCAGGTAAATCCTCCCGGCGTTATCTTTCGCGTCTGTGTCGCAATTCAACTTCATCCTCAATTCGTGACAAAAGTTGATCGTACTTTTTGTGCTCAGTGCGTCTACATGGAGGCTGTAAAAGACTTGGATCGTACTCTTGCAGTCAGGTATGAATTTTTAGTTCTGTTGACTAATTCGACGGCAGCTTAATCAATAAAAGTATTCGAATATTTCTTAAGGTTTTCTGAAATATTTCAGTTTAACTTCTTTGAGTCTTTTAACTATATATCACCACGCTTATTTAATTATCCAGTTTGCCCTTTAAAAGATGTAAGGGCATTGATCCTATAAACAGAATTTTTAAAATTCTAGAAGTAACAATCTGTCTATAACAATTCTCAAAAAGCGACAGCTTTTCATAGGGTGCCCATACCAGTTCACAAAATAGCTGTTCTTGGCTGTACGATTCCGAACTTAATTACTTAAACAGCAGGTTATAGAAATAATGGATCAGATCACGATAGATATTCTCGAATACTGACAACAGAATCGGAATCGCAATTTCTCCACTTCATAAAACCTAAAATATTGATTGCGTTTTTCGCAACTCCCTAATCGCCTGCCGAAGTGGCGAGCCAAAACCTTTCACTGGAAAAAAGTGCAAACTCGTGGTCCATGACTGTTTGCCGAGAGGCACGTGCCGAATTCGGCGGCAAAATGATAGTAAGATTGAGCGACGCTCGTGAATGAAAGGAGCGATTGAGTCTAAACAGCGTGTATGTTCTTTGGGTCAAGTGAGTGAGAGTGCGTGTGTATTTACAGCGCTCAAGGGACGACTGAAGTACCTGTCACCTTTGAAATGCCGACATGCACCTATACTATCCGGAGAGGCACGCAGGCAGGCGAGGAAATTCATTACGCGACCGTCGGAGAGACCGTGTTTCACGTCTGGAGCTGCCCATCTGGTCAGTATTCGTTGTGACATCAGGCGATCACAAAATACTGCTTGTGACGCTTTGAACCCAGTGAAGCACTTATCGAGAGAGGGAAAAGAATAAAATGACATGCGCAGTGGTGCCTTGAGATATATCCGTTTGTAATTTCCTGCTAGACCCTTGCTGTTCCCTGTTCAATTTTAAGAACTTTTCATTTCATTCGTAACACTTCTTTTTATCACAAGTCTTTTATAAGATTGTTTCAAATTATAACTATTGCGATTACAGTTGCGAGAAGTGCAATGAATGAGCAGAAGGAATGAACGCGGGAGAATTTGTTAAGCGCTCGTCGCAAGTAATAAACAGAACAAGTCCCGCAATTATAATCATGAAAGTTAAGAAAGTTACGCTTTCGCTAGGTGGGCATCAAAGCTCAACTCAGAACGAATGATATAGTTATCTATTGAAAGTATGGGGTTGAATGGTTTAAAATATTCACTGGGAGCTAATTATCACAATTCTTTTTTGTTTTATACTTTGCGTTGCAGAGACGAATGGAATGTTAGTTCAAAATTGTTACGTCGAAGACGGGCAAGGCAATAGAATTCTGATCGTCGATCAAAATGGGTAAATGAGATTTAAATTCTTTATTTTCTTCTCGCTACAATTTGCGAGCTACTTTTCTCAACACGAATTAGCACAGCTTTTGATTATTGAATTGAAGGACGCCGTTTAGTAGTGATTGGATAAGAATGAGGTAGCAGGAATCTATCGAACCTTAGTAATTAATAGTAATTAATTTAAGATTATCGATTAAAAATTCAATCTGATATCGCTGTGATATCAGCACTAAAACGCGTGATATAATCAATGCTATAAATGTGAATATTCAAGTAATGATTTGACATTATAATTAATACTGTTCACTTTTCTTGCTGTGATAACATTGAGTGTTACAGGATTTCTGTTAATAAAATTTCGACATGCTATAGCTAAAATAATATCATATAATTTTCACTGCACTTCATTTCTCTTTGACATTTTCAGGTGTGGCGTTGATCAGTATATCATGCAAACTCCAATATATGGGGAAAAATTATCAATGGCATACCAGGAGTCGCACGTTTTCAAATTTGCCGACAAAACAATCACCCGCTTCACATGCCAAATCAAGCTCTGCGTTATCGCCGGCGGAGGTTGTCAAGGAGTTACGGTATGAACCGGTTTTTACAATAATTACGGCAATGAACTCGGTCAAATTCAAGATTTCGTTTCTATGGGTCAAATAAGCTTTTAAAGAACAAAATTAATCGTCTTTCCTTACTTTTCGGTAGGAGAAGCGACCTGGGGGAATATTTTGCAGTAATAATCTGAACAACCGCGACGAAATTTCGACTTTTCCATAGATTTATTGCGACTGTTGTAAAAAGAGCTAGCAGCGAAAGAGGCAAAACATAATTACGTACTTGAAAATTGTAACCAATGCATAACAGCACTTCCTAAAAAGTGAGCATTTTATAATAGCTGTCGGAATCGTATTCATTGAGAAATTAGGGTACTCCTGTAGAATTTTTTCAGCCACCATCGCGATGCCCTGCAGGACCATTGGGAGCTGGCGGATATGAAGTTGCAGGGGCTGGAGCCGGTTCGGCAGCTCCTGCGTCGACGCCGGCAGCTCCTGGGCCTGGACCAGCTGTCCCGGGACCCGGGCCGGAAGTTCCTGGGCCTGGACCTGAATTTCCTGGGCCCGGACCGGAAGCTCCTGGACCTGGGCCGGAACTGCCCTTGCCCGGACCAGATCAGCCACCACCAGGACTGGGACAACCCCCACCCGGACCGGAATTACCCCCACCAGGACCTGAAATACCTGGTGCAGCGCCCGGCTCCTACGCGCCGGGCTACGCTCCGCCAAGTCGGAAAGTCAAGAAGACGAAACTGCGAAAGACAAGAAGTGCACTGCAGCAGTTGATCAATGAAAGCCGACTACGACTCAAGCGCGACATTAAATTGTTCTCGAATAGTACGATTGCAAGCGAAATTGAATTCAGCGACGATTACCAGATGGACGTGTCGACCGGAGATATTCGTATTCTCGACACGGTTGAGGATGTGCGATATTATGGTAAATTTATACTTCTATGAACCTTGAGAGAGAGACAACTGTCTTAAGCAGTATGAAACATTTGTTTCGCGGGAAGAGGTACGTAAATCTATCGACGTCGGCCCCCCATTGACTTTGCGCGCTGATTGGCACTTGTCACACGATTATTTCGCAATAATTGTAACAGGAACAGTTTTATGAAGTTAACCCTAGATTATATGTTATATTTTTGTCTTAATGCATACAAATATCATCAGAATAACTTCATCACTGCAACAATGCTGAGACCTAAAATGTGAAAATTAGGAAAACTATGCGGGGATATCAGCGTCATATGAAAGCAGCCGGTATGTACGGCCAAACAATAATTTACGTGTTTGCTCTCGTTTAGACAAGATGACAAGAGACTCGTCAAATGGTCAATCGACAGGTGCAGCGGAAATCTTTGTGACACCGGACGCCGTTTGCATCGCACGCCTCGGATTCGCTACCATGGTGGTGACGATTGGTTTGCTGTGCGCCATCATTGTCCTAAGTATCCTTGGTTGTCTACTAAGACGAAAGCTGCGTACATTTGGAATGGATCAGAGGGATATTCGCGAATATTATAAATAACGAAAGTATTTTGGTTCATTGTCGAACACTCTTAAATGGGATTATTATTTTTCAAACTTAATCTTGTGTTATTAGATGGCTTCAACTTGTCGCAAAAGAGAATATCATCTTAATTGGTTTAATTTGCATGGTTTTGTGTAGGCTTTGAGGATTGTTACTAGTATCGGGATGTATTTCTGTAGGTCTCTAATTTGAATGTTGATCAGTCCTGAAACGCTTCGGGACAGTGTTTGCACTTCTGCTGTGCTCACCCGATGTAATCGATGCTTGAATGTTAAAATTGTACAGCAGGGGAAGATTTTCTAAGGACACCCAAGTCAAACAACAAGTTAATCAAAATATATGCTGTCAATAACGTCGAATCTGAATTACACGTTTCTTATCATTTAAGTGAGCTTGAAGTGATAAAAGTATGCTGGAGAAGGGGTAGTTGTTGGAAGCTTATATGGTTAGACTGCAAAATATCAAATAAATTTGTGTTCGTCATTGATAATTGTGTATACGATGTTCAATTATTTATTTGAATAGATCGTCCAACTTTCTGACCTGTAACTTGAAGATATTTTGTGTATGGAAAATACAGAAATGAGATTCAGTTTATCAGAAAGCATATATTTCAGGCATCTTGTTGATTGATTTTATTTCCCCATCACTTTGAGGGCATTACATCATCGATGAATGCATTTGAAATAAAAACGGAACACTATGGAACCGTTTAAACTTCCACTTAAGGGCCAATTTCATAAAACAAATTTAAATGCAACATGTAGAAATGTAATTAAATTTCTGCATTTTCATTACTTACGTTAGTTCACAATACGTCCAATCGTAATGTAGAAAGGTGATAACATTTATACATCTCACATTTCCATAGGTTTTATGATATTGGCCTTTGCAGAGCAGTTTCACTTTGATTTGTGTTGAAACTTTGGTAAGAGCGAACCTGAACGTTTGCTTCTGGATTTATGCTTGCATTTTGATGGTTTTGTATATTGTTTGCAGTTGAAGACGTAATTGAATAAAAGTAAAGATAATCGCTTTTACAGCGTTTTGTGAGTGGCCTCGCATTAAGGACATTGAAAACGTTGCAAATCGGCCACGATTAGCCTTTTGCGAAATTCTTGCATTTATGAGCGCCGAAAACAGTTAAACTTGATATCAATTAATGGTTCAAAAGGCGTTTGCTTAAGTTCGCTCTCTTAGGCAGTAAATATTCGCGCAATGAACGCCATTTGTCGGGCGTTGTTGCGCTGACTAACTTAGCCTAAGTGATGTTGTCCCACCGATATGTGTATGTTGATAAGGCGGACAAGTGTTGGTGCATTTTCTGCCCAGCCGCTCTTTGACGGAATGCACTCTTCTTTCTCTAAGTGAGAGACACCACGCTACACTTAACTGCTAAACGAAGAAAGCTTTCATCCTTTCCTCGCAGTTTAATTTTCTGTCCACCTAAGCTGCGCCCTTGTATTCACACCTATACAGTTGCTGTAGTTCAGCTCAATTTGGTTTCAAATTATACCTAACATGTGTTTCATGTATATGGAACGCGCTAACTTATTAGACGGTCAGAAAGTTTCCTTTTTTCCAATGACAATTTATTCTTAGGTAACTCTGCGTAAGCGTGCCATAATTTCATTGAGTTCTTTTATGCTCATTTATTCACAATGATAGCAAACTTTTGCAAAATTTCAGACAGAACGTAAAATGGATACCGGCGCAAATGATACTTATTATGAAGTGCAGCCAAGGCAAAGCGTTCTTAAATCCATTCCCAGGTCTCACCAGCAGCCTCAGCACGTTATCTCAGGATACAACTATGCTTACGAGGATGGAGAGGATTTCGTGGACGAAGGTGAAGAATATGAATATGTTCGTCGCCCCGACGAGGTCGATTATCCCTTTAGTTCCGACTTCCAACCCGAAAGTCTGAAAGATTACAATGACGTCAGCGCGCAACAGACGCTTCAAGGGCAACTTGCCAAAGAGCAAGCCATTAAGCAGGACTTGTTGATCAGGCAATTAGAGCAAAAGCAAACTGAGCAGCGTCGTAATCGAGGAACCAAGAATTTTGAACGTGGTCAAACTAGTCTGGCTCATAGTCAGACCGGACCAATACACAGTCGCAACCAAGTGAGCACGAATCAAGATGAATATATGGAAAGCTTTGGAAAGCCGTACGATCCTTCGCCAGCGTCGTTTGCTGCACAAGACACTACGGGAAGATCAGCAATGAAAACGGCAAGAAGGAGCATGAATTCTTCTAGTCACAGTGTGGTAGAGTCGGTTTCTATCGACGTTCATGAACGGGCCCGGCAACCCCCTGTTGTGCCGCCGCATGCAGCAGGCGTCAGTACAAAAGCTAATTCAAATGAGTTTATCAATAGAAATTTCAAGAATATTGTTATTGTGCTACTCGTTATTTTAATTATTCTTATATTGATCACTGCTGTGGTTGTGTTTTTGGTTACTCATAAATAAAGCTCGATCATGCGATGTACACAGGATTGTTCACAGTTTAAAAGACTCTACAGTTTGAAACACTGAAACCGCGAAATCTTGTTGACAATAAAATATTTGATGAACTAATTATTAATAACTGTAAAGTCATTTCAGAGGAATAAAATGATTGATTATTGACGAAATGTCCAGCTCCTGGTACCCTTATTAATAGATTATCAGCTGGGATGCAAAATTTTTTTAGCATCTAAGTATTCGGTTCAATTAGAAATTTAAAGTGCAGAAATGCGAGGCATATTTCCTTATTTAACAGCGCTCTCTTAAAGTGGTACATGTTCACGGACCACCCAGTAGATTCTAAGAGCGATGCAGTAATAAATTAGGAAAGCCATTTTTCTGAAAGATGAATCGGCGCGCTCCGTTCCCTATGCCTTCTGACTATCTGTTCGTGGCATAGCGTCAAGACCCTTTTGCTATAGATGAAAGTTATAGTGGTTTTTGGTAGTAATGCAAGCTATTGACGTTAAATTGCAACCATAGAGAAACTGCTTTGCAAGTTGAAGCCAGAAATTTGATAAAAAACCGTAAGCCATCATTGGAGACTATTTATCAAGCGTGCCTTTATAATATTTTTATAAAAGAAGTCCTATTTTAAATCTCTTTTAAGAGAAATCATTGCAGTCGATTCTAGTCATTATTTAATCAACACCATCATCATGGTTTATAGACATAGTTTCTGTTGGTGCAGTTACAAATGAAAAAGGAGATTAGAGCAAGCAATAGCTTCATTGTAAAGTCACGAAAGGCGAGCATGCAACTTTAAATTTTTAATTGTATTTCTTTTAATCCTTTACAGGCTGTATAACCTATAATAATTGGTTTATATCGATCGTTGCTCAAACGTAAGCTTACATCTTAACTTACACACACTTGTGCCTAGTTGTGAGAATACTGGCACGTCATGCATTTTCAGTAAACACCCACTGTTCAACAAAGCGTTGCGAAGTTAAGTTTAGTCAACACTTGTTGCATCACTGTAATACAACAAACCAGATAGGATACTTTATACTCTGACGATTGTACGTTATGGTTATACCATCAAAGTAGTAAAAATCCCACGAACGTATGAGATCAGGTGAGTTGATAAATTGACAGCAAGTTCAAATGGTAACAGTGAGGCACACAAAATTCAAGCATTTTTTATTGTCTAACTAAGAAGAAATATCTTCTTAGGACATAAGAAAGGTAAAAAACGCAGGCATCTTCGCGACTCTGTAATTGTCGCGGCAACTGTCAACTTACTTAAATTTATATAAGCGCCAATTTAAAACTTAAGCAACAGTTTAAAGAAACAAGAAAGGTTTTCCAAGCCATGAGAGCGCTGCTTTACTAGCACGTGACCATCGTCAAGCAAATTTCAGGGATATTAGCGTAACACGAATCACATGACAGTACGTGCAGTTCTCAAATGAAGCTTTTTAGTATCGATATCGGCAGCATAGTAGTTCTTTTATTAGCATGGCTATAACCTTACCGTATGTACAGCACGTAGCTCTACGGTTATGAAACAGAACATAAACTTTTGATAGATAGTGGTTACCGCGTGGTTACGCGTAGAGAATCATCGCGTAATGTTGCAATAAAAAGAGAATAAAAACGAAAGAAATAGTGAAATAAGAATGATATTGCTTTGAGCACGCGACGGTGTGGAATGATTACAGTAATCCGCATCGTCGCAATAACAGACAATCGACGGAATTCCGAATAGTTTCTCCCTTGAGCAATGCATAATGAGCCTTTCCTCGAAAGATCGATTTGCGCAGCCTCTGCTGACGTAATTTCCGACTGAAATAATACCATTTACAAACGACTTTCTGTTTGTGGAACAGAGGCTGGAATGGTATTAATATACCAGAGCGGTTGCTCGGTAACGTTGCTCATGATGACGTGACACTGGCGCAAGGGATAATATTTAATGGCAGAAATGCGCACTTAATGAGAACTATCAAGGTGAAGCTGAGGGAGCCGATGTGAATATTTCAAATCTTTACAGCCAGGGGCCGATTTCATAAAACAAATGTGAACTGTATTAACATCAAAATGTATCTACATCAGAGCGCCGATTGGTCACCGCGCGCAACTGAGCAATCAAACTCTGCTCTGGTGAGAATACATTTTGATGTTAATACAGTTCACATTTGTTTTATGAAATTGGCCCCAGAGCACCTCGCGATATAGGTGATTGAAAAGTTTTGCCGAACCTCACATGGCATAATGTGACAACTTACTCTTTTCTTTTAAAAGAGGTTTGTCAACTCTGATAGCAAAAATCTATGAAGGCACATACCTCCCAAAGTCCTGATAAGCCCACATGACTACAGGATTGACGTAAGAGCCCCGAATCAGTCAATCTCTGAATTACATCAAACATTTAATAAGTTTCTTAAATAAATATACCAATCGTGTTAACGCAGACATCGCCGTCGCAAGAGCCAGTCCGGCAGTCGAGTAGTTCATTGCAGCTGAAGCACTTTCTTCGAGTGCCAAAAGACGATTCTGAAATGAACACTTATGTATGTATTCTGAAGAGAAAACATAATCAGTTTTTCAGTTTTTTCCTAGGAGAGACAAAAACAGTAGAAGATGTGCACGTAATTAGCCGAGGATGAAAAACAGCGTCACATGCTTGCAGATCATTTCGTGAAGGATTTTCTGACGTTCGAGTAGTTTCATGTTTCCTGTTTTCCAGGGCAATTTCCTGACGTCAGATGTTAAGAAGTGGATTTAACTGTATAGTTTATCGCCACAAAGACCATGCTCAATTGTATTGTTCAATCACAGTTCAAGGATTTCCATGAACAATTTTTCACTCGATAATAGTTAAATGATGAACGAAATTATTGAGCATAAACGCAGAGCGTTGTTCGACCTTATTTATTACACCGCATGGCTGTAGACACGGCCGAAAACTGCAAAACAGTTCTTCGGTGGCAAATGAGAGTTTCGGTAGAATTTATGCCTCTACAGTGCAACTGTGATAGCATGAATACGATATGAAATGATCTTTGAACATTTTAAATTGAAGACGACTATAATTAGTACACTTATACTAGCCGCACAGGCAGGGAACAGTCGAGCTGTAATTATTGATTTTTTTGTCGCGCTTGCCGGTCGTCAACGCTCTGCCAGTTGAAATATCGGTCCGTAAAATCAGTGTCACACTTGTATCTCGTTTGGATACAAACTTAGTCTTGACGCTGTGCAATGAGATTTTAGCACATTATTTCGAGGGGTACATTTTCATAAAACGATTACAATAGAGAAACCGCGCAGCTCTATGCGCCGTGATTCGTCAGAAAAGTAGAAATAGTTGGAAAATGATCAGTTGCCACGCTTGCAATTTCGCAGTTTCGTATTTGCATTAGTTTCACAAAACAAATCACTAATTTTCTTTAATAATTGAGCTTCGTAGTTTTACAATTTCTTAATATTGCCAAGTTTCATAATAGAAAGAGGCGCAATGCAACTCGGCCAAAACGGACTAAGTTATTGCAAATTACCTTCGTCAAAAGACGCGATGCNTTTCTTAATATTGCCAAGTTTCATAATAGAAAGAGGCGCAATGCAACTCGGCCAAAACGGACTAAGTTATTGCAAATTACCTTCGTCTAAAGACCCGATGCGTCCAAAATCAATAAATACGTTGTTTCTATGCAACTAAACAAACAGCAATTATCTGCTCTTGGCCAATGACTGTACTATATGGACTTGGTAGTAGTATCATACTTCTAGCGAAATAGGGAGGCGACTCACTATTTTCTGGTCTATTTCGGTGACACTGAAAGGACACATGCTAGCATGCGAGCGGCAATCAAAGAAAGCTCGTTAATAATTTCGCAGTCGCTGCACCTGCTTCCTGGAGTGCTTCACAGCAGACTCCCTATTTGATCCAGCCGTCAGCGACTCTCCATTGAATGACACAAATATTGCGCTGTCCTAAGAGGATAAGATATTCTGCAGTTTGTGCCGAAAATTATACAAATTGAAATAATGCTGCTAATGCGCATGAAATATCAGTGGTATTCAATTGGTGTGCTTCGCGCGTGTTCTACCGCTTTCTGAGTCACGTTACCCGGCACGGCAAAAGACCATTGCTCCTGCCCCCTGGAGATTTAGCAATTCCGTCGCTTTCAATTTCCGTTCTCGTAAAACTATTCTAAGAAATTAAGCCATAAATTCCGAAATAATTGCCGACGGTTTATATACAGAGACGGCAGTAAAATTCTCATTGAACACCATTTAAATTAATGATGTGCAAAATTTTTCTCGGTCTCACTATCTCAATATCTGTTCGTTTGCTTACATTTTGCCCTAATGTTCAAAAAGTACGAGATGAATGAAGTAAAGCGATCAATGCAGCTATCGCCACAATAACAAATCCTTCGACTGTCATTCAAATTCCAGTCGTTTACACATCGTCCACGCTCACCAGCATATGCTGCGCCATTACACTGCTTCGCACTGTTTCTTTGCCAGCATCCCCTCCTACTGAAGTAAGTCGCAAAACGCGAAGAATCACCACCCACCCAGCCACCGCGTGAAATGTTCGGGGATCAGACGAATTTAATTTCACACGCCACACGTAATGCTATTTTGGCCCGAGCCGCTCAATGTGGCGGGCAGCGCATCCTCTGCGTGTCTTCAACTAGCGCCCGACGCCCTTTGCTGTAGCCCGCGCGCGATCAATCCAAATGAAATTTGGTGAGCTCGGTCGGTTGCCTATAGCCCCCGACATGCATCCATCTATCCATCAAGAAGACATGGACAAAATGCAAAGATCCTCAAACTAATTTTTTTGACAGTGATTGACCGAGGGCGCTTGCTAGTGATCGGATAAAAAATACAATTTCAGGCTGACATGTCCTCATACTTGCTGATCAGCGTGAGAAGAAGTGAAATGGACGGGAATAAACATGCTGCTTTCAATAGCAATTTTAAAGCCCTTATTATTTCAACCCTAAAGCTACTAAGATTCATGCAGCCGTTGTTGATTGCATGAAACAAACAATGACTTCAAGCCATAATACACGATGGACAAAGGGAAATGCAAGAGCAATTGTTTTGGTATACTCACACAACTTGACAGAAGAGACGACTTTTCCGAGATTTAAAAAATGTTACTTCTTTCTGGGTTTTGAGTTTTAAATTACTTTTATGGGCTATTTGAATAAAAAAACAATTGCGAATTTTACTTTCTAGCTGAGCTGCTTACGAAATTTATTTTATAAGCATCAGTAAAGACTTTTGCTTCATAGTGCCGACTAAATTTACTTTATTTCTTATAGCCGCTGAATTAGTGACGTATTTCTGGATATATTCAATAGATCTGTACTATTTCTATTAAACAACACTAAAGAGAGGCAGAGCTATTTTCATGCTATCTTGGTTGTGGTATCATTTTAGCATACTCGCACGCCCACATTAGCATCAAACAGTCTTCAGGTTTATGCATTACTAATTCTTCCCCGACTAATTCAAAGGTTAAGTATTTCGGTGTAATATAGCGCGCAAATTGCAAGGTTCTCAAGCATCCGCGGCGCCTATCTCATTTCCAACTGTCATGCGTCAAATAGACACATCATGCCGATAACCAACCTTGCGCATTGCAGTAGGTTATCATCAGTACGGTAGCGCAGATTGTACCGGCGAGCAGAAAATACGGCTGCCTGCCGGGCATCTAAGCGGAAACGGCCGACGACGAGCAACGTTTATGCGCTTTTCCCTTAGTAATCGCAGCCAGTTGAAGTTGAACTGGAACGCTCGCGTGATTAATGTGCAGGCCGCTGCTGTCAGAAGTCAACCACAATATGCGTTCCAAACTCCAGCAATGACAAATGCAGTAGTAGTAGTTCAAAGATTGCTTATGAAGAGTTTGCTCGGTGGTCAGCTGGGACAGTTGGTGCCAAAGAGTTTTGCGACGCAGGCGTCTTTCAGCGAAATAGTTTCAATCGAGTAGTTGCAGAGAATCGCTCATACAGAGCAATCGCACAGAGCCGAACAAAAACTATCAGCCCGCTGAGCAAGTGAATGAAAACGACGGCAGGACTGTAGAAAAGTGAGTGCGCAGCTTTTGAACGACACTCTCTGACGGCGAAATATGGTGCTGTTTTTTTATGCGATCACATCAGCGTCGAAATCGAAGTACTGATGACGGGCCGTTGGGAGCGTTGTAGCGGACTCTGTTGCTTTTCAGATCGCAACAACGGCGGAGATATATCTTAGCCGGATTGGATTGCAGTCAAGCGGCAGCCGATATAAGGCGCAGCACTTGATGGCGATGATGGAAGTGCTGAGGCGAGTCGGTGTTAGAAGCGAGCTTAGCTCATGGCGCCTCTCATCGCAAGTGGAGATAGACGGCCTAGAGCGCGACGATCGGGCCGATCGGCGCCTGCGGGGGGTCCAGCGGCGGTCGAAGCGAAGTGCCCACTCGGTCCGCTCGTCCTCTGTCCGGGAGTCCGACCAGAGGGGCCACTTCACCCGTCCAGCCGCGTGCGTGTTATGCAAAAATTAATCGCTGTTTATATTCGGTCGTAAATCGGAAATAGCACGAAAGGGGGTAGACTGCGACCGTGACAGATGCACCATTCGGAAGGCCACGCGACAGTCGCCGACGATTGAGTCGTGGACGGGGACAAAAATGACATCGTCAAATGTTGCCCATAGTCGCGGAGAGCGAGGGTGCACAAGACACTCGAGCCACACGCCCGCCAATGAGTTCAATCAATCATCGACGCCAATAACTGCTCGACGTTGGTCGAAGGTCGTTTGGCGAGCGGCGCGGCCAGAGTGAGCGCAGTTATAGAATCGGCGATGCAGGGCGTTGAACGAGAAACGAATTTCCAGATTCTGTTTAGCTAAGTTTGGCCAAATCCCATTTTGTCGAGCAGTAGAGCGCTGCTGAGAAGAACTTGAAGTCAAACTGAAACACGACTTAAAGGACACGACTTTTCAACAGTTCAGTCTTTCATTTGACTCCCTAAAACGCTTTGCAAAGCCTGCAGATTTTCTCTCTTTCTACTCTTATCCTAGCCTAAGCTAGCGATCGCTGTAGGATTTGAATAACGACACGCTTCCAGGTCGGTAGTACCAACGGTTCGATGGAGCAGATCACACTCAAAATTGTTACGCTTCGTTTCACACCCACTGAGCATCAGTGGGGAATCCCAAGGACGCGAGCAAGNGGTAGTACCAACGGTTCGATGGAGCAGATCACACTCAAAATTGTTACGCTTCGTTTCACAACCACTGAGCACCAGCGTGGAATCCCAAGGACGCGAGCAAGGCCGCATAAATACCCTTACGGACTGAAATTATTGAGAAAGACGAGCTGTCAGCATCCGTGACAGACGTTGACATATTGGGCTCGGCTAGCCGCAGTGGTGTCTGTCGGTCAACAAGAGACGACAAGTTTCAAGCAACGCGCCGCGCCGCCTAAGGAAACGATCGGCCTCGTCCAGATGCATTATGCGCGCGCTGGGGCGGTCGGCGGCCGCGGACTTGGGCTCTGAGGCGCAGGGCGCGGCGCCTGAGAGCATTATCGAATTGACGGGAAGCCCGTCTAAGGTCCGTCGAGTCCCCTTTTCGATTCCGATCCCCCATCGTCCGACGACGACGACGCCCTACACACCGCACCTCCTCTAGTCATCAACATCGTCGTCGAATGAACCAGACGAGTTAATGGCTTTTCAACCTTTTACCGGTCGACGAGCGGGTACCAGCCCGCGTCCCCGCGGTACTTAACAAAATTGCCATCCCTTATGTAGGTACCTCTCGGCAATTGATGAGCCCCGCCTCGACACTGACTATTGGGTAAATATAGCAATAGAACGCGCGCGGGGCTTTGATATACGACAATAAACAGCAATTTGTGAATGAAATATCTCTTTGATAGACGCGAGGGTGCATGGCGTGAAGCTCTCGCATAAAGTCGTGAATTATAGCTATTCAAAAGCCTAACCGAAGCTGCAGTAGTCGTGAGTCCACAATAAGTATGCGCAATAATATCTGTACTTAAATAAGCAAATGTATAGCCTTTTTGCCTTCAATTTCCGAACGTTGCTATACTTCTTGGATAAGGCAAAGAAAGATACATATTTTGAGCTCTGTAACATGTTCAGTACTACTATTGCAAAATGAGCAATTTCGATTGAGGCGATTGTGCTGCCATTTGTCGATTGCAATGTGCTCGAGAAGCTTTATCAAATGCCCTTCTACGAGTGACCTTTCCCTGCATTTGCCGCACTTAAAATACAATAGCGTCTCAAATAATGTAATATGTAAAAACGTATGCAATATTTAAAGTACAATAGCAATACAATACAATTGCATCAGTCGTAGATAACATTTGTCGTTTAATAGGCATGTGCGGTTAAATCGACGATTGAAGAAGGTAGGGTGATCGCCAGTAGTAGAGTTTTCTTCTCTCAAACACTTTTCTCCGCGCTAATGATAATTTTGATGCGCTAATATTCGAAGTGGTCTACCGTAATTCAATTATGATTGAGAATTGCCACTATTCCGTGACAGATCTTTTTAATTCAGGGAAAATGATCTTACTTATACTGAGAACAGAGACTGGATCGGAGCTCAGTCGGCTGAGTGCATGGTTTATATATCGAACGGCGAGATTGGCTGCAAAGCATGAGCGTTTCTCAACGGATCGATCTGTCAGCATTACGGCAGTATTTAGCTGTTCAAAAAATGAGGCAGGCAATAATGCAATGTTGAAACTCAGGCAAGCATAGGATGATCGATAGACTGTTTTTGACATTCTGCCCAATGTGTATTGCATGGGCCGGCTAAGAACGAAGAAGCAATGAGCGGTTTTCTTCGCCCATAAAAGCTTTGATGCGACTCATGAGTACGATTAGAGATAAGTTATGATTATTCGATGTTAGCCAAGCGGATTGGTATCTCCACAAGAGATGCTTCTTTCGGTTGAGTCTCGCGCCAGTCCATTCTAGCTTACAGCTTTGTCTTCTTGTTGTTCGCGGCGAAGCATCGCAAGTGAAACAAATTTGAAGTGTATTTGTCTAATACTACATTTCTCGAACTTGTTTCACTATTTTGTTGACTTTGCTGATGCTGTAAACGTGTTGTCCATTGACGTTCAAATATTGTTTTACTAAACAGAATTAACACACATGAAATGATTGCACAAACAATGAAAAAATCAAAGAGCACAAAAAATCACACATGCAAACGGAGAACTGCGCCCCTATCCCGCGCCAACCCCTCAAGGCACGAACGGCTGAATGTCGTATCGCACGAGCCTACCTCATCATCACCCCTAATCGCGCCTTCGTCCGCCGTGTCTTTGCCGGTTCCTGATGACTGCTCGCCAACCCCGTGTTCCGCCATCAGTAAAGACACTGCAAACACATTGATGTGTGCGTCGAAGGAACACGAGGCTAGTGAGCAGTTATCTGGGGCTTGCGCTTACAACGCGGATAGAGATGTGCGGAAGGGTGGTGGAATGACGATGGGTTCAATAGCTACGAGTTTCGCCCGATCGCGCGTGGTGCAGGTGTCGCCGGTGGTAGGTGGTCTGGTGCTTTTGCAAAATTCTTTTGTAGGATGCTAGTGTTCATTCTGTTCTTTTTTCCTTTTATTCCATTCGAATTGGCCCAAAAACCACACTAACCTCCTCTCTCGGAGCACACGCTCCTCACATTATATCGCGAATACCATATTCACAACAATAGAGAGACATATCTAGCCCAGACAATCGTCTCAGGGCTTTCAGATATACGCGGGTTATATGAATTGTCGTAGGGCGCGGAGCGCACTCCTACACTTTTTACATACAAAACTAGCGTGATAGCGAATGCAATAAAATAACCAATGAATAGGTCAAGCCACGCGCACTGACGCCGCTCCTTTCCTTCGATGGAAGCTCGCCAAAAAAAAAACGTCATATGCAAACCAAGCATTAGAAAAATACAATGGCCATAATAAACCTTACTTATCATAATCTACTGACGAAAACATGCGCAATCAAACAAAATCAGTCCGCTGTAAACATGCACCTGACATAACAAAGCAGATAAATCCCTAATGCACCTCGCGATAAGTCAGAGTCAAACATAAAATAACGCTTGCCAATGAAACCTCGCTGCTTGGGTTGATGAATAATCTACGACAGCTCTGCTTATGCGCGACTGACATTAAAACCATCTCATTGATGCATAACAAACGTTCTACTTGTAATATCAGACCCATTAATTTTATGAGCAAGACAATTCTTTAAATACACGTCAAATGCACAAAACAATTCATAATAGCGCAAATATTTTCTGCTCCGATTGAGTGAGAATCTACGTACCGGGTTTTTCCGAGTAGAAGCTCGTGGGCTTGTATTAAAACGGACCTCATTTTTTCGTCCAAGAACTTAACAAACTCTTTCGATTATACCATAAATTTGTTCAGCAGACGAATTGGATGAATTCATGGAATCGA